>JBBMHQ010116967.1:0-20719 GCA_037834295.1 Postelsia palmaeformis
CACCTGTGACCACGGCTTGTCCAGAAGGGCGTCGAGGGTAACACCTCCTACGAGCTAGGCTGGAAGGTGGAAGTGATAACGATTAAAAAATGTACACTCCATGCCGTAGAACGAAAATCGGCACGGACACTACTTACTGTGGGTGTGCTGGATGTCGACGGGTAGGAAAATCGATCTCACAGCTGATGATTATCTCTTTTTATATTTTTATATATTCCACGTACTACTATAACAGCAGTACAAGTAGTAGATAGTTTATCCTTCCTGGCGTTTCGCACAGTGGAAGGGCATGCCTAGCATCTCTGTGTTTTCCACAGTTTCCTCTGTGATTCTGTGTTTACGCTCCACGAAGTTTGTTCTGCAGGGCGACGAGTACTATGGGCCTTTCGTTTCGTCAAGTTGAGCTCCCTGCTGTGATTACGGAATACTGCCTCGACAGATACTACGCCGACGTCTGTAGCTCAGACGCTACCTGCGGGTTCATATCGAAGCTGTAGGCGCGAGAGATGTATACACGAGTGAGAAACGACAATTTAGCCATACAATTACGGCGAGTTACAAAGCCACTGATGGCTTATCTCATTGAATTTTCTAAGACCTTGTTTAACCGCCGTGAAAACTTCAATTCGCGGCTGACATGCGTTTTCATCATTTCTGCTCGTCGTGTCTTGCCTGACGACAAATCAGGGATCTTTCAAGGGAGGAAGTCACCTCCTTTCCAGGCAATGTCTTTGACGACGTGCCATCGTTCCTTGAAATGTAAGTATCCCGTGACATACCAGCCGCTGAGCTAGGTTTTAGATACACAGTCAGTGTGCATCAAACGTGGCGTGCAAGCATGAATAATACGTCGGTCGAACTCCCCCGGCAACCGCGTCTAAGGTATAGATGGGCGTCGGCCCTGTCCTTTGTCTTGGCCGCGAGCTGCCCATATGTGAAGCGCTTCAGTTGTCCCCCGTTGGATGCAACACACGACCGCCAGATTTCATCTGCTCGAGGTGCTTCGCGGCCAATCTACTCCTGTATCGCCTGAAAGCTACACGCACAAAACATATAGTTGCGGTCGGTCGCTGCATCGTGACGAAACACAGGGATCTTGCCTTCAATGAGATGAGCATCCTGCCGGCCGGCACGCTGAGTAGCTTGTCATCTCTTGTATCGCTGTGAGTGGCTGAAACAGAATACTTCCGTCAATTCAACTGTTGAATGCCTGGCACCTTTGTATCAACGAGCAAAGGGTACACCTGCTCATTGTCTTTATGAGGGTGTGCGCGCACTGTAGATGAAGCCGACTTCAACGGTCCTCAACAAAAAGGTGAAACGACCCCATGCCTGCCTTTTGTCACGACTTGGCAGTATGTGCAACCTGGGCACGCATTCACCAATTTTTGACAAACTCGAAACTAGTTGAGACGGGTGCAACGTGTGTGCCTCTCCCGACATCGCTTGGTTTACTGTTTATCTTCACGGATACAGACCAATACGGGAGGCTGACGTTTCGCTCGAATGGAGTAGGTGTACTGTATATTCTGCGTGATGTAAGCGGAGCGTTGCCAGATTGAAGGTCAAAAGCAACAATAAAGAATCGGACGTTACTGTAAGATTCTCTTGTTGTAGACTTCCCCACCGGTCTTTGTTCACGTCGCCATCGTGTCCGACGGACGGCATGAGTCGATACGGCCATATTCAGCTGGCCATATGAGTCGTTGCTGTCATGGTGAGCTTTGAACACCATCACGTCCTGTGAACCAGGTCTCTTAGCAGTAATGAATTGACCGCCCTGGACGCAGGAACCTTTGAGAGAACACCGGCATTGATATCCTTGTGAGTGACCCCATCCAGTCTTCTCTGACATGCGTAGTACATGCATCGACAAAGCCCGTCAATACAAGGTGGTGTACATTTCCAAGTGCGTCGGTTAAAAGCCAGTGGATAACCTCATTCTACTGACGCGCCGCCCTTCTGCTCTCACAGCGTCCGCGAGATGGCAAGATGGCATAGCCAGAGTTGCGAAACAAATTGTTTCGACAAGATGTTACACCAGTCGCGGTCCTTATCGTATACGCACTTGATCGCCATCCCTATTTCTGGGAAGGTGAAACGAACGGTACTTACTCCATCAATTCCCTTTCACATTTTCTGTCCGTGGTTGTCTCGCCGATGCCTGCCGCGCATGTATTATCATGGCCATGGTTGACACAGGTTGTTAGAACCCCACGCAGTCAACACAATTCCTGCAGGCACCTTTGGTGGCATCAACGGCACTCTCCTTGACTTGTGAGTGACTAAACCACTCTCGCACACATGGCACAAGCCTTACCGGTACCGGGTACCTCGGAATCTAACGTTGCGAGTGCATGCGAACCGATAATTTGGACTCGGCCCGAACTTAATGGACTCTATTTCGAAACTGCGGCATCACCCGACGGACGGCGACAGGCCAAAGCTTTGGATGAGGAAGTGACGTATTATTTTCCGACGTCCTCACAAAAGTCGCTCAACGCCTTCTCCAACACATGGCCTTGAAGACGTGGGTTTGCGTAACCCGACCCCTCATTTGTATGCGCTAGCGAGAGAGATATAACGAAAGTGCAGCCGGGAAGGCAATGCACGAGGTGGTAAGTACCTCACCTGAACAACCCTGCCGGTCAGACAAGTATCCAGCGAAGCGGCGCGACCTCTACCATGAGATGCGTCGGTTTAATAACAAACCTCCATCCATCTGTTGCTCTTGATGAGAGTCAGATCAATCACACCAACAACCCTCCGGACCACAACTCGAGCCACGCTGACCATACGTAAGACAAATGCAGCTGACCATCAGGCAGAGGAGTCTACTGCGAAGCGCGGGGAGGTATCTGCGTGGTACTATTGACAGAGGTTTTTGTGGTCGTACACCTCTGTTAGACAGTAGCAGCAGCAGACCATACGTATGACAAATGCAGCTGACCATGAGGCAGAGGAGTCCACTGCGAAGCGCGGGGGAGTATTTGCCTACTGTTGACAGGTTTTTGTGGTCGTACACCTTTGTTAGACAGTAGCAGCAGTAGCAGCAGCAGCAGCAGCAGTAGCTTCAGCAGCAGCTGGATGAAGGCCACGAACGACGGGCTATGGAGAGTGCTAGCAGCAGCCAGCGACGCATCGGGAAATAAGTATTAGGGGGGCCACCGCGACTCGGAGGTAATGCTGTGACAAATAGTGGCGGTTATGATGATTGTGTAGTGCTGACGTGTTCGTTGTGCCTCTTGACTTGATCAACGTGCGCACACGTACTCGTATGATACGTGATACTCTTGCTTCTTGGTTTGGTCTTCCCACTGTTTGCTGTCCACAACGAGACCTTCTTGCATGTACGTACCAGGCAAATTTTTACCTCATCGATAGTTGTTGATTCGAAAGCACGTTGGGTATGGCCACCTCTAGGTCTCTTGGATGACCGGACGCACAGAACGGAAATTACAGCCTACTCCCCTGCTTGATTATTTCCAAACCAGTGTAAAACCGCCTGCACCAATGCCAATGGTTCAATGGGTTAATCTCGGCCACAGAGGACACCTTGTTTCATTCGCTACTTGCTTTGTTTTGCTCTCTTGTCCTTTGCCTACGACATCTCCAACTTTCTACAAAAAGGGAGCACAAACGGCACCGGGTGCATCGGTATCATTGCGTGGGGATAATAGTGACATGCGAAAATAAGACATACCGATGTTGATCGGTTGAGCATTTTTTCCCATCACCAGCTTGGCCAAAGTACCCATACTTTTCTCCGCACCATAGGTACTGCTCGCGAACGAGTTTTGGAACCGTCTGGTGCATGGGAAGTTGTATTACCGCAAGCTAACGCCCTGCAGTAGTGGTTGAGCTAATTCCTGCCTACCGCGAAGGCTATGGTGCAAATAGCGGCAAAAGCACGCCGATACCCCGACCTGGTCGAATAATCCGTGCAGCGCAGCTCTGTCTATCAAAGAGCCGTATTTACGTAGTCTATCTCTAACTTCGAGACATACATGCTCTTCTGATTCTAATTCGCAAAGCCGCGGTCTTGATCGTCCTTGCTGTCTATATATTGTTGGCATGCAGAAACCTTGGTGGTAACGACTTCACCATGATTGCTGAGGATTCGTTCGACAACTTTTCGTCACTGCAGATTATGTGAGTGTCTTTGGTAAACGTAAAATGAGCCATATACCAGGTATTTATCACGACTTGATGGGCCTCCCGATGCGTGTTTATCTCGCACCGATGGAGGTATGCGCGTGTTGCGCACTAAGTCGGCCCTGCACGATCTTCACCCAGAGCGTGTGTTAAATTCGTGCCTCGCCTTTAGTCTCGCCTTCAGAAGAGCCCAGCATTACGTGCCCCCGAGGCACGGCTTCATCAAAACTTGACAAACCAAAACAAGTTGTGGAGGGTAGAAGTCTCTACCATGCAAACGCATCACCTCGAACGACTTGCCGGCGTCTATACTTTTCCCCACTATTTGAATCTGGCGTTGTCCACTTGCGAGTGAGGCCAGCCGATGTGATTTTGATAAGGCAGCTCGGCCATGCCCCAATCAATATAACGAATTTGGACTCGACAGTCATAGATGGTGTATGTAGTCCATCGAAAATGTGACCCATTGACCCTCCGCCCTCTGTTTTGTTTGTCTTTTGAGAGAGAGATGCGGTTGACAAATATTGTGCCGAAAAATGGTAATCGACCATCACTGTTGAAAACCTAACGAAACAAACAGGGCCGATATCTAGTTACTCCGAACGCGGGTTTAAGGTAGAAAGTGAAGCACTTCAGCATAAAAAACTCACAATTAAGCGTGCATCGTTGTAATAGCAGGTGATCGATAACGCTTCTTTCATACATGTATGAAATCGGTGTTCGATAATACATTGTGCCTGGTGGCGAACAGGACAGCTTCGATCGTACTTTCACAACTTCAGCACCGCCTCGGCACTGTCTTTACCCAGTCCTCGTTAACTAGGGACGTTGATTTTACTAAGAATAATCAACTTTATTTTGTTAGTGCTTTGGTATTGTCACAAGTATCCTACACAAGACCGAGTTGAAAAATTACCGTAGTTGCGTATACTTTCCTTATGCGAAGACTTTTGTATACTGAGTGAGGCTAGGGCCAGTCCGCCCAACTGTTCAGTCCAAGTTCGCAGCATGTTTTCTGTCTTACAAGCCCTGCTCGGATTGAGTTGATGTAGATATGTACATACAATGCATATGGAGCGGCTTTTGGCTCACACTGATCAACGAGAAGATACACCGGACCTTGGCGCAGGCCTGTGGTGCTCGAGACACGTCGACGGTCGTTGTCTGTGTGGTGTTTGTGTTGAACGGGTGAGACCAATATCACATGCGCGTCGAACGATAACAGCATGGTCTGGTCTGAACGCCACCACATGGTGTCAAGCAGGTCATTGGCCGGCAATAGGTTGACCACCCTGGAACCAGGAACCTTTAAGGGGACACCTACCTGCGCTGGAATCCCTGTGAGTGAATCTATCCAGTCTTTCGAACTAATCGCAGCAGTGTCGGCATCAAAACCTGGCTAGCGAAGGAGTCTGTACCTTCATGATGTGACCATGTCGCATTATATTGTTGTTTGCCCTTTGCGAGCGAGGCAAACACTATATACAGCGCTTTAGTTTTTGCGCGCATTCAGTCTCCCTATCCCTCCGAGAAATGAGTGAGCGGTAGTTTATAGCGATTCCATCCTTTGACTCTGCCCACACCTTTGATCACACCACTGGTACATGCAAGGCACGATATCCTTGAATTGAATGTTTACAGAACAATACTCCCACAAACGTCTCATTGTTGACCTCGCTGCTATATGCCGCTTTCGTGGTTCCACCACCACCGTTGAAACAGGTCGTTGGGGTTTCACGAGTTCAGCTTTCTTTGCCGCCGGCACCTTCGATGGCATCGGCGGATCCCTCATAGATTCGTGAGTAAATCAAACTCTGTTCGATATCTAGCCTTCGACTACCCCTGTAGCACAACAAGGTATTGGTTGTTTTTGAGTGCATATAGGGCTTACGTTTTGACCGCGACAAAAAAAGAATGGGAAATCCCTTCGAAATGAGGGGCATCAACCAGCCGGCCGCGATAAAATATTTAGTCGTCACCCACCGCTGCAGCACCACATAGGTAAGCCCTACCCTCCCTTGGTAGGCGATGCCTCGATGTAGACGTGTTTTCCCTGTGAATGCGATGCTGCCCCAGAAAAAGGGGTCGAGGCGGCTTTGCGTCCATAGTCTTGCCCTGAAAAGTATGAATTAATACAAAAATACATATAAATAAAATATATATGTGGTAGGCCCACCTCCAATTCTTCCTTACTTCGGTGACATCCAGGGATATTTCATCTCACTTCCTCACCGCGGTGTCTCCCGGCCTGTGTTACGAATTGACCCCGCTGAGGGCTCTGTGAGACCCCGTTGACACACGTACACTGCACCACGTAATGTTTACTGTCGTATGTAGTGTGCGAGGAATGCACAGATATTATGCACTGCAGCTTCCTCCACCTACTGAGATTAGGCACTTAAGCGTAAGCACATGAAGTGCAATTGTCGAGCTGGTACTCGGACCGTGTATGAAATAAACGTTACACTCTGATTGTGCGTCAACGACGATACAGGGACCTGGCCTTTAACTCAATTCACCTGTTCGCGCGCGACTTCAAGGGCGCGAGGTCGTTGGAGAAATTGGGCGTAAAATACAATAGGTTCCAGTCTACGCCATTTCACGGTGTGTACGTTCACCAAACAGATTGTTACACTAAGAGGGGATGCCGACGACGTTTCTATGTGGCAAGATATGAATATCACCGTCAACGGCCTCACCTACATGCTCAAACGTTGTACGGGTCATATACGGCACGGTGAGTGACATTGTTTATACATATCTGGTAGGCATTGCCAGAAATGCCCAGTGAACATCTGAAGAAGCTGTCCGGATAGTACAGTGTTGTGATCAAACTCTCAAAAACTTGCTGAGGCATGCCGGGGGGCTCATATTGACATGCCGCATACTTCGCCTGCCACAACCGCTTGTTCTGCCGCATGCCGCTCACGTGTCGATCGATCTCAATAGAGACCTAATGGGAAACAACCTCGGGAAGTCGCTGTTCGGCGTGCTCCAGTTCATTATTCGAGCCGTCGAGCCGCCCTGGAAGGAAGCCTTCTCCTACCGGCACCTGAAAAACAAACATCTTTGTCCGTGCGCAGCGGATCACACTTCCGTTACGATACAATCTCGGTGCGTTTTAGGGATTCCAATCTTGGAATGTTTCGTCATGTACTTTGGGTTTTCCTTGTACGGGTGCGTGACGCCTTTTCGCGCCGGTTTGAACTGGCATTCCCTTTCAGACGTGGCCCTCTTGATGATAACGAGTTCGGTCGCGTTGTTTTCCTCGTTGTTGACGTTGGGAGGTCTTCGTGGCTCGAAAAGACATATCGTGCAGCAATATTTGGTTTGTTGATTTGGGATATATCGCTCAATATGCACCAGCCCATGTACCCACAACATACTACTGTATTACGAGGCGAAAAATTACATTGTCACCGCCCCAACCGAGTACTCAGCCCTCCTCTGTCGAAAATTGCTGATGGCCGTTTCACGAATGAAATTCATTCACGTGTCATTGGGGGGGTAATACTCGTCGGCTTACATTGTGAACACTAACAGGCCAGCAAAGACGTTCGGACAAATCTCCTGCCCCGACCAGCCATTGCTTTTGCTCTTCGACGTCGTAATGTCTCTCCCACGCTTAGCTAGGGGCATCTCCCAAGCTGACCTTACGGTTCTGCCTGTGGACACATTCAAGGGTGATTCGTCATTGAAAGCTCTGTGAGAAAACGGAAACTACTGAACGGATGTGACCGTCGGCGTGCGCGGTGGACCTTGCAAGTTGAATGGATACCGTCGCGTTGTGTACTAGACGTAGACCACCTTTACGCAACACTTTGAGACTCCCCGAGGAATGGTCAATGAAGTGAGAGGATGTGACGTACGGTGCTCACGTTAGCCCTTGCTACTTGTGTAAACGCCGTGGAAGTTCTAGACTGGACGTCAGGTTAGACTGGACGTCAGGTTGAGCGACGCGAAATATTCAAACTCAAAGAAAACGCTCGACGTCGGTGGTCAGCTGGTTGTTGTCACACCGCAAAGGGATATGCAGGGACTACAGCGATCCTCGTTCTGCCACGTTAAGCCATTCAGCCATACCTCACAAGCGACACTCTGTTTTTGATGGTTGTGCTCCAATGTTCGAACTCACGATATCGGAGTAAACGCTAGACAAACGGATGATCTGTAGCTAAACTCAACATACCAAACACGTCCGCGTATTGTGTCCCGTTTCGTCATCCTTCGCCCACATTGAGTGAAACGGTAACAGAGACATCGCACAGAGTAGATGACCTCGGATCGTGACGCGTGCTCTCGTCGACGGAGTCCCCGATTGTTCTTACCCCCCCTCTTCAGGGGATACGAATATCAACCAAAATTCTTCTACAGTGTCTTGAGGATCTAAATAGACAATCCTATGAGCTGTCTAAGACAAAGGCCGCTGCTGTGACATGCGCAACATAAATACAGATGCTGCCGAGCATATCAGTTATAGCGTTATAAGCCTGTTTGTGTCATGTGTCTCTCTGGCGTCTGGAGTCTCCGAGGATCTGACGCCGTTGCGCTTATTTCAAGTGCCCAAGGATGATCAGATCACAAGTAGGGCTTTTGCACTGGGGCTAGACTACCTCAAACATCACCCATCGGTACGATGTCAACCATACATCTCTGAAGAGCGTTGGCGGCGGAAACGTTGGCAACTGTAAACGGTATAGCCGACCCAATGTCGTCACGCATGGACATAAATATCGCCCACTACACCAGGAGATCAATAGTTCCGACGATTCACTCAGTATATCGGACGTTGCAGGGTGTGAGAAGGCAGTAACACATCCTAACCATCGGCACAAAACCTACGCTGCCTTGTGAACTTCGGTGGTCGACGGAAGCTGGCGACAACGTACTCGCGAGTGAGGTCACCAGCCCGTACCGGTATTTGCCTTACAGAGAAAACCCCCGTGCTTTGTCTTAGGTATACTGCTAGCGCGCGTGTGAAGCTATGGGAGAAAGCATCACTGAGCTTTGACCTCACTACGCTTTGTATGGATGCGAGGGATATTTCAAATACCGCGATGGACACGTGACTGACAGCCCGCATACTTCATACGTTCGCCGTGCTTAGAAGTTAATGTATTTCTGAGTCGCGTCCAGGATACATGAAAATGCTATATATTTCCCTTACGATTGCCTGTCGCCTGTTTTATCGTGACGAAATCCAGGAATCTAGCACTAAATGATACAACTGCCTTGTCAAGGGGCTTCATGGATGGTTTGAGGTCCCTTACATCATTCTGAGTCGCATCCAGAACTACTCCGTTATTTCATCAGCTGTAAGTAAACGTACTTGGTACGTCAGTACCAGGCCTGTGAGTTTGATGATGGAGGTATGCGTGCGCTTTACGCTATGCCAACCCTAAACGTCCTTCGTGCTCGTCGTTGGTCGAGCTCAGCGAATTCATACTGCGTGCAACCGAGGTACGCCTTCGCAAACCCGTCACACTACTTCGCAACTAGTTGTGGGGCGTGCGATCTTTTCGGCTTCTAAGGGAATTACCTTCAAGTGGTTGTTGGCACCAAGAGTACTGTATACTATACAGACATAACTGGGACACAGTGTGCGTCTACAATTGCTTGTTGGTGCGAATTTGGGGGGCGGCGCAATCAATTACGCTCCCCAGCGAGAGCATAGGTACGACGTTCATGTACAATGTAGTCGCTGTCGACGCCTGCATCGGTTTTCGTGTACGTCGGGGTCGTGTTCGACGAGCGGAGCCAACATTGAAGTGGCCGCATAACGATAAGGCCATTTATTGGCGCGGGTGTTGCCTTCCTCGACGTATCAGAATGTTCAACAGCAATGGGTTGCTCGCCCTGGATAGCGGGACTTTCGATGGTGCACCGGCGCTGGAATACTTGTGAGTGATAAAGTTTCGACATTCCCAGTCAAGGCACCGTGGTGATGGCACCATCAATGCTCAGCAAGTGAATACGCACGACACTGCTTTCCTCCTTGACATAGCGGTCGTTAGACCCCTGATTGAGAACACGTGGCTCGTCGACACAAAAAGCGCCTGATGGTAAGGTAGTACCGCAGTGCGGCGTATGGTTTGTTCGGTAGTTCAGAGACTCCTGCTTCTATTTGCTGTCTCAACAGCGATAGAATCAACGAAACTTGCGAGATCAAGGCTGCGTCAACGCTGATTTGCAAAAAAGTGTACCTGTCTCGAACCGTACTGAACTTCGATGTTTATTCGCGCATACGTTCGATCATTCGCTCTATCCCGGATCATATTTCACGAGCGTTCGCAGCGATACCCTGTCAACGTTGTCCCGACGCCTGGTCACAGCATTAACAATAGATTACGACGCTTTCGTCTAGTATCGAACGTGCAAAGCAACGTTTCAACCCCTCCAGAACTGATATCACCGCTATCTGCCGTTCTTGTGGGCCCACCGTCAACGTTGATACAGGAACCTTAGAGTCAACGCGTTCAGCCCACTTCCTGCAGGCATTTTCGATGGCATCAACGGATCCCTCGTGGAATTGTAAGCAGGCCAACAACTCTTACATACCTCTGACGACGGGTACAAGTTCCCCATGGGTGATATAAAATTTGCATGAATTCACGCGTGGGACTCACATCCTTTGTACCAGCATACCATAATTTTGTTTTTATTGTAACTTCAGGGCTGCGAGTGTGCGGCGTCAATGGCGGGTGTATAATCGTTGTTTCGTGGGATGGTTTAGTGAAACAAGCTTCAGGCTTCGATGATGGTAGATCCTAGTATATGGTGGATCGCAGTCTGGAATTCGGTTGTATTTCATGTACTGTGTTGTGCCCTCACCACCAACATCAAAACACCTTGGCTAGCATGCGCACAAGACACAGTTGCCGCAAACATTTGGGGAGTGAGTTTTGTATGCAGACGACAGAAGTGAACACATTTCGTCTAACACCCCTCGATGGTACGTATGATTCGTCTCTTGGGTCGTGGCTACGTCGAGCACAGCTCTTGTTCACGTACGTTTGTGCTTCCTAATGTTTACGAAGCACACGGTAGAAACAATAGCACCAATCAAAAGAGGTCGACCTCCCTCATGTTGCGTGTGCCAGCCGAAGACCCCAGACAGCAATGGCTATCGTTGAGGTGCTTTACATTCTCCGCGGCAAAGGTGACCTGGAAAAAAATGTTTGGGTTTGTTTTTGTGTCTGTCGTCTACGATTTTGATATAGTTTACTAGGTATCCCTGCATGATAAACAATCAGAACTTAGATTTGGTGTACCGGTGTCGATCGGCAGAACAAACAGTGTATGTTCGAACGCGATGCAATATATGTTGATCTCTCGACAAACAGTCGCACCAGCGGTGTCCACATCAATCACGCATCACAGGTTGAAAGGGTGGGAGCTTGGTGTTGTGGACGGGCTCTCGGGAACGTTTGTGGTATGATAACTAATGATGTTCAAAGCTACTGAAGTGACGGTTTCGTCATTACTCTCTTGCCTTGTAAACGGTGGTGAGAACGACGCCAAAATCATACGGTCATCTCGATTTAGTCCATGTCCCAGGAATCGCAGTGCTCTCTGGGAGGGGCCTGTAGGCATGCTCTCAGTCTGGCCTATGAGTTTTATATGTGTGTCTCACGCCTGACGCGTCGTTCGTCTTGTGTTCCCATGTACTGTTGACAACCAGGGACCTTGAAGGCAATGTCTGCGCTGCCTGCCGACCTTTTGAATGACTTCTCGTCGCTGCCGATTTTATGAGTGTCGGCTATACAAGAAACTTGTACCACGTCACGAATCACTGTTTTGATCACCTTTCGAAACATGTATATCTATGGTGCTGACATTCCCGTGGTTGTTTAACTCGATGGTCTAAAGCGCTCGCTGTGATCTACCAGGTACTTGAACATAGTGTATTTTTTTACACGGTGTGATCGACGGGCATGAACTGTGAAGTCCTGTTTGCAAAGGCGCAACACCTCCTGCGCCCCCTCTCCTCCCTCCGGATATCGGCTCGACGATATAGGGGTCTGAGCCAAAATTCTATCAACCTACTGGCTGGCGATTTCAAGGTTGCCACTTCTTTGGTCGAACTGTAAGCGAATCGATCAGTTTCAGTGAAATCGAATTTGTGGCGTAGAGTTTTCGTCACACCGATCAGAGCTGTGACGAAATGCAGACGACTATAGTGTGCTGGCAAAGGCTGTTAGCCGGTTCAAGTTGTGGGGCGACTCTATAAATACCAAACGTGGTTGATACGCGTTTTGCCGTATCATAGTAAGGACGATATTTATTGCGTTCCGGGGCTTTGTGTTCACGGGGTATGTATAGGCATAGCCAGATGTGGCCAACCAGGAGGCATCCCCCGGCACGCTGAAGCTTTGAGCGATAGTTCTCGAAAAACATGCTGAGGCGTATATTTCAACCTGCCGCGGTCTTTGTCCACCGCTGTCTCTCCGTTATTTCCTGCCATAATAGTGGTGATGGGCTCCAACAGAATCCTTCATGGAAACAACATTGGAATCTTGCACTCTTGGATTGCCGTCTCTACGCACACTGTAAGTGACCCGTGATGCCGGGCCAGTTGATCAGTTGCTTAACCCAAACCGGGCGAGAGAAAGTATTTCTCCTCCGGCAAGCGAACACATGCTATCCTCTGCGAGTGCGCATACTGTACGATATGCCTCGCATTACGCCATAGTTTGGCTGACAAAAGGTTGCTTCTTCGAGAGAATGACAGTAGAATTCTCCATGTTGTCGCCAAAGACAGTCTGGGAATATTGTCCGCCGTTATACGGCGAAAGCAGAAAACATGCCCCTGTCTGGATCTCCTGTGGTCCCACCTAAATGTGAAATCATTTGCCACCATGATCCCACCCACAATGTGCAGATATATAACTAGTCCCCTTTGAGCGCAAAGCTCGGACCGATAACGGTCAGATATTGCTGGGCTTAAATAATATTTACCAAGGGGAGAACCAAGCTCGAGCGTGAAGCCTGTTAAGATTTTTTTTGACGCGTCAGCATGCTTCTGCTCTAACACAAACACAACAAAAACATTTTCGGAGATGTTGTTTCCCTCCACGTTCACCGTGGGGGCGCCGAGCGTCGGTGGGAGTACCCAAGGACAGTATTCACATGCTACGTGTATCACACATTCGGTTAGTACCAAAGTGAGGACATACTACACGGTATACGCGATCCGTGTGTGCAAAAAAGAAACCTGTTGTACTGTAGTTTGCTACGTGGTCGACGTCATAGATTGAGCACCGAAACAACGACTGCACAGGTTGAGGCTAGCAGCCCTGTGCTTTCGTCGTGTGTACACCCCAACAACTCATATGTTTGTCTACGTCTGGTTCGAAGAGTATCTTACCCGATTGGAGTTACTTTTTTCGTGGCAGCCGAGCGCTTCGAACTGTGAAGTAATAACGAAGCTGATTGGCTGATGAAATACTGAAATACTCTCTGGCTCTTTACTGCCCCTATCACGTTTAAATCAGGGTCCTTTCTGGAACTGACTTGACGCTTATGTCTGTCGGCACCTTCAAGGACGCTTCATCATTAGAAAACCTGTGAGCGAAAAACACAGAGAAAAGATTTACCAGAGTAGTACGTTCGGCGCACTGTACAACTCTCGCCTATTGTACGGGTGCTGTCGAGTGATACAGTGACTGGCACAAAACGCTACGCACTCAGTCCGTTCGAAGTCGACGCGTTATGTCGGTGAAAGTGATACACGTAACCACCCGCCGTTTTCCCAGAGATTGGCACGCGACGACCACATAGGTCCTCGGGTTTAAGCGACTAATGCTACATAGGTAGTATGTATACTTGCTCAGTTGTGTTATATTCGTCATTTCTCTACACAAAAACGTTGGGAAATATTCAAAGAATGTTTGTGTGGTATTTTCTTCTTCCCAGGTTTAAAGCGGTGAAGCCTCAGCAACCTATTACGGGGGCCGTAGTAGATTTGGCCAAATATTGTCAGTAAAAATACCGATATTTTGAGCTTTTTGTGTGTACCGTAGGTCCGATTTAATATGATGGTGCCCCGTCATAGGTGCCATCTCTGCCTCAGCACGCTACATTTTTATATAAACATATAAAATGACATCGTAAGCAGTCGCATTCATTCGGTACACAAGTCGTACACGGGCTTATACGACCGAACCAGAGCAAGACGCACGTTCTGCCACAAACGAGTACCTCCGAAATGGTCGGCGGTGGGTCGTGGGCACATCAGATGACTTGGTACCAGGTAGCGACCGCCAGAGAGAAAGTACTGCGAAACACGCTGTGGATCCGTCAGAACCAGGACCCGGAGGTTACCTCCAGAGCCTGTCCACGCCGTGTTGGTTGGATATGGCCGCGACCCCCTCATTCGCCTCCTTCTTCCATATGTCCGCAGCATACACCTCTACGTACATCCCACGCAGTTGGGGAACCCCATTTTTCGAAATATATGAAAGTGCTTTCGGCAGTAGTACAATGCTCGCGAGCTATTACGGGGGTCCATAGTTAATAGGACCTGGGGTCCACTCAAAAACCTATATATTTAACTTTTTTTAGTGATAATATTTGGTCCTATTAACTATGGACCCCCGTAAGAGCTTCCCTTTCAATGCTTGGTATATGTCGAAATGTTTGAAGTACGGCTTCCCGTGGGCCAGGATGGACAAGAGACGAAAGTGCATACGGTCAACGGCCACAGTGTGTGGTATGGGGAATTTCCACTTCCATGAAAATATCGGCCTGTAACGAGCGTAACCCGCAACGGTTACTGTTCAGCAAAATATTCGAGACTCCCAGATAAGAGGTCCACCCTGCTCGAGTCTGACCTTCTCGCGTGTCGGACTTCCTGCGTAGCCCGCAACCTTTACGCTGACTAAGCCGGTACGCGATGAGGTGCAATCTGTGGTTACTCGTTGGAAGCCAACACTGAATTTGCATGATTTCGCTAGTCACATGAGTTGTATGGGGCGCCTGGTTCGTCATACTTACTTCAACGTGTTCGCCTGTTTTGGTAGAAATCCTTTTGGTTACTGATACGATTGACAGCTAGAACTTTGTTACTCACCACGGGCGCTCGTCGCACGTGGCAACCATCATGCATATTCTTACCGGTTCGGGGTCGAATGTCGCTATATATGTTTCCAACGGCAGCACTTCCAATCCCTGTCCATCTCGTTATTTTATCCTTGTCGGTGCCTGCCTGTTGCATCTTCGGCAAACCAGGGGTTATTGGCAGAGTGCCCTCACAACGCTCCCAGGGGCCGCCTTCGAAGATTAGCCCCTTTTCACTAAGTTGTGAGTGCCATCATAAGCACGACGTACATGTATGGGTTGTGTACGTGTATGTCAAGCAGCTTGGAAAAACTGAGTAAATTGATAAGTAATGCAGATCCCGCGACCAGGAGATGTCGGTGTGCTGTGGCTTTAGGCTTACCTTCGATCTTCCAAGCCCAAATAAAAGTATTTGACATACACCAAGAGACATCACGCTAAGTACCCCGGCACACTCGACACGGAATATAGGTAAAGTCTCGATGGTTTTGGTGGAGTCGAAGCGTGTCGAACGGCAGGGGCAATATCCTTGAAGCGAATAACGATTTTCACTAACGCAGCCAATCAACTGCGCCGAGGTACTCAACGCGCACCTCGCACTTGTAGAACGCCTAACGTCCTCGGAACAATTCAGCTCATGGAGGTTTTATGAAACAGGTAACGGCTATGTTCCGTCTCATCTCCGGTGACCAAGTGGAGTATGGAGGTAACTACGCTGGGAACCCGCTAACACTGGTTTGGTTGACGCTATATCGACATGCTCAACGTAACACGCGCGTCTTGTAGGGCGAGAAAACGGGTTGTTCACAAGGAGGCGGCAGGTGTGTTGTGCGTTTGACGACAATGGTAATTTCCTCGACCGTGGCGAGTGCTCGACAACCCTCGTCATAATAATACGTTGATTTGAGTGTTTGAACATCGGTTCGAGACCGTGTGTTTAACACTGTTTATGGTGGATTCCAAGACCCAAGTGGAGTATGGAGGTAACTACGCAAGGAACCCGCCCACACTGGTTTGGTTGGCGCTACATTGGCATGCTCAACGTAACACGCGCGTCTCGTAGGGCGAGAAAACAGGTTGTCCAGGAGGAGGCGGCAGGTCTGTTGAGTATATGACGAAAATGCTAATTTCCTCGACGGTGGCGAGCGGTCGAAAACCTTCGTCGTAAGAATGCGTTGATTCGAGTGTTCGAACATCAGTTCGGGACCGTATGTTTCACAATGTTTATGATGTATCCCGAGACTCATGGATGGCGCCTTTTTTGTTGTTGTAGATGCCTGACTTGGTTCATCTCGTGACAAGGGTCTCGGCTTTCGCCGGGTGGGCCTCCCACGGAGGGGGCATCGAGCAGTCAATCATTGGTTTCGCTTTGACTGTCATCACTCACCATAAGGTCGCTGGCGGAAAACGATTTTACCACTCTGCAAGAAGGGATCTTCGAGGGATTGACGTCGTTGCAGTCTATTTGGCTGACTTCTAGACTGTATTCCACACGCGGCGTTGCCCCAATTTCAATGCGGGAGGCCAGACCTGGTCTCGCGATAGACTGACTACGTTTCCAAATTTCCGTTTTCACTCGCTCAGAGCCACTACTACTAGACGCCCTAATGATCCTAAGTAGTTGGGTTGGGGACACAGGTTTCACTGGGTCGATTTCTGTTCGCCATATAAAATAGTGTCAGCTGGCGATTTCTCCGCTTCGCGAAGGTATTACTATCAAGTCCAATATGGAGTGGGGTGCATAGCCACTGCTCGAGTGGCCTCAACGTCATAAGGGGGAAGGCCTTTCGCTAATTGCAGCAGCCGTTGGTCAATGTCTTGGGATCGTTTCGCGTGCAGATATGCAGGTAATAGCCAACACCAATAGGCGTACGCTACTCTTGATTTACCAATCAACGTGCCAAACATTCGACAATACAACCCGAGAAGTGAGAAAATTGCACGTCCTGTCCGGAGCGTTCAACAGCTTCCCCAACGTCGGCCTTTATTGCGACGGGTACTATTGGTAGCTGCTGCATCAAGCTGTGGTTGTAGGAATGAACGAGAAACATTGTCGAGTAAAAAAGTAGACTTGATGGTTCTCTTTAAGTTTTGTTTAGCATCCGAGGCTCGGGTTGTGAGGGGATGGTTCGCATCTAACACATTCACGATCGCCTCTTGACTTTGAATAGCTCCATGGACCGGAGCGCTAAACCTTCTGGTTTACCTCGTGAGCCGTCGGACGACGTCGCGATTGTACAGCATTTTGTTTCGTGCCTTTGCGACCATGTCTAATGGCAATGCAATTCATCCTTTGCTTTGTTTCTACGGCCCCACCACGACCGTCGGCCCAGGCGCCTAGACTTCAACAAGTTCAGCGTTCTCCCTGCGGGTGCCTGCGAGGGCTTCGGCGGGTTTCCCCTTTTTACTGCGAGTAGAGCCTATCACTGTCGCGACCTCAACGTCGGCGAATAATTGCTTGACCGGGCATCGACGCAGTGCTGGTGGCTTTTTTATGGGCCAAAGCCCGAAAGCATATGCTATTTGAAGCGTTCTATCCCACTTGGGGAGAAAAAATCGAGCCACCCTATCGTCCGTATTGGGCCCCAGTTGAAGGACGTACAGTGCAATCGTTTATCGGGATATCTGTAATTATGTAAGGCACGCGCCCCACACATTCCAAACATCGGCCGTTTCCATTTTTTTGTGCTCGGTGAATTCCATATTTGACTTTGGGGAGACGAAGGAGCCTCGAACAAGTGTGGGTATAACCTCTGTTGTAGAACGCCCTTCTGCAGTGTCCTTTGACAAAGACCATGGAAATCGCGCACATATTTTGACCTGGAAAAGTATTGCCTCCTTCAAGTGTAATAATCATGATGTTGAGCAAAGGGCCACTTATGACGGTGGTCTGAGGCCAATTGCAACGGAGGGATCAAACACATCTGACAAACAGCGGTCGAGGGACGAAGTGATAGAAACCGTATTTCTGGGCGACGATTGGTTTTGATCGGCCTGCTAGCTTCGGCGGGCGTCTTCGATCACGTCTGCCTGTAGCATACACAGCCTCGAAAACAATGCCGAAACAGATATCAGGAACGACACAGACCTTAACTTGCCCTATTCCTCAGCGACCTCGAATGCTTCACTCGAAGTACGCCGTGAGATTGGCCGTACGCTGTCTACGGCGGGTTCGTGCGCACGGGTGTCGCGTGGTAGACGCGGCACACGCGTCCAGGAAGCGGCGCGGGTGAGACGGCAGGTGTACCGGCCATACGAGTAGAGTCTGAGCTTCTCCACCTGAGGATGTCAAAGACCTATGCGTACGTAACTCAACACACGAACTTTCCCGACAACGATCTGTCCGCACTGCCCACGAACCACGCGAGAACAAACAGGGCTTGGGTGAACTTTCGAAACACCCAACGGACGGTAAATATGACCGTGCTGATATGCACGTAGCGCGCCATTGATTTGGTTTCAAACCATCCTCGGTAGGTGGACCTTTTAGAAGTACGGTATGGCTCCACCTTCGTCGGCCTCGCATGCCCCGAAACGAATTTGGGGTGCTATTCTTCGCGTTGGGACTTGACGACCAGTATTTAAGATATTAACTCGTTTCTTCTTTTGGAAACGTCTTGTCTTCTCGTGTACCCAATACCAACAGCTCCGACTTTGCTGTAAACCACTGACATAGTCTGTAACACGGGTCATGTGGTACGATTCAGGTCTCCGCTTCGAGGGAAGACATTGTTTGCGTAACGTTCAAAGTCCACACAAATAATTGGAGTAGTTATGTTGTGCCGTACACAGGCCCTGACTGTACGGGTTCAGTGGCCCCCGCTACTTTCAATACGATGCCGTAGGAGCCTAGCCCAGTGTAACCATTTGGGTAAACACCGACATTACTCCTTGTTCGACCCGTCCGGACGACAAACTACCTGGAGACTTGGACACAAATGAGATCACGACCCTGCGCGCCGGTATATTTGATGAATCCGACCATATTCGACGTTTGTGAGTGAAAACGGCTGTTATCGAATGTGATGCTCGAGGCATGATTACTCCAGATTTTATAGTCATCAAGGGGAGCTGCTCTACCCGTCAGGGGTATAACACAGCAGCGCTCGCTGGCGCAAAATTCCCACACGTCCTCAATCGTTTGCGGGAGGATGTTGGAACTAAAGGACGAGCACGGTGCGTAATGTCTGAACTAATCCAGGCCAGTGTCCAGGCAAGACCTGATATTTCGTGGGTTTCCACCCCGCCTGTCGCGGTTACTCTAGTTTTCGTTGTGCGTTTGGTATCTTGACGGCGGAAAGATCACCGCTCTACCCGAAGACCTCGCCGACGATTCCCCATTACTGGATGGCTTATGAGGCTCGAAACGTCTGTGATACTGAAGTGGTGTGTGTCTACACGGACTGTCGGAAATTCAACCTGTATCGTAGAGATACCGCGACGGGTACTTGGTTCTTACTACCTAGCAACCTGCACCGATTTTATTCAATTCGCTATTCGAGCCATGAGTCTCTGACCCCTTGACTTCTTGAGGACCTCCACACGCGGAATGACCTGCTTGTAGACTGCGGGCGTTTTCCGGGTAAAAGTGGCGCGCAGTCGTCAACACAAAAATGAGCTTGTACAGGGAATCAGTTGAATGTTTTGATTGGCTACCTTACATTGCTTCGCGAGGTTCACGCTTCATAGGGCGGGTCTTACTACCCGTATCGAAAACGAATGTCGATAGGGGTATTACTCAAAAACCAGTAGAGCTGAACCAGCGTGACTCCAGGCTTTTGCTACGATGGACGTGCGATGGTGACACAATTCTACGACAGTTCATTTTTGTCCACGAAAACAATCTGGCAAAAGTTGTGTTGATATCCAAATAGTAGCATTTTTTGGCGCATAATGCACGCTTCATACCTGTGTGTCTCCAAATTGATTATTTACTGCTGTAAATCGAGTGAGCGACGACAGGTGGGATGGCACGCGTTGAACTTCCACCGGCGCCCGGGACAACATTCTGACATCCTGTATGTGCCATGCGTCTTTGCTTTGGGATCGGGAACATTGGTGACACCGGGATTCCCTCTTTGCCAACGGTGATCTTTCGTAGATCACTAGTTCTGCGACGGCCGTAAGCCTATGCGATCCGTGTTCCAACATGGCTGTGGTGCCGCAAAAACGTGGTTTAGTTGTTGATTAGTCACAACATCCCCCCTTCATGTCAATATCATCTCCCTCTTCTGTTGGAGTACGGGCACGTCATCTTGGCTTGGAGATGTTCTTTTGTACGATGTGAGCAAGTTGTGAAGGCTACTGAAATAGGGTGTCGATCAAACACCTGTGTTTTTAGTCCCACCGTAGCCGGCATTATGTCGAGACTCTAGGACGATATATACCGTTGGTGGCGACGCGGGAAACTCTGGGGGGAGCTGTTTCACCCTGACAATATTTATCAGCATGCAGCTGTGTGGCGTATTTTACCAAAAGGAGAGGCCAAGCGCCTGAACCGCGGTTA
>JBBMHQ010117078.1:0-36433 GCA_037834295.1 Postelsia palmaeformis
GCCTCTGTCGTCGAACGCCTCATATAGCAAGAAAAAATACAGAGAGCACGGGGAGCACCGACAACTGCTAACTGGCTTGGATGGGTTGGTCTCAGGTGATAATGCCACCCGATACGACGGCGGTCATCGCAACGTCACTTAATCGCGGAGAAAGGGCTGCTTGGCAGGAAGTTTCTGGCGTGTTAAACAACGGACAAGGGGCCTACTATAGGTGCACGTATCGGTGGTTTGCAGTGAATATTCTAGAATCACGGCTTAGGCTAGTCAATTTAGTTCCATGCATGGAAGCACGGGCAGATTGAAATGGACGGACCAGCAGATGCTACCGGTCATCGTTCCGAGCTATATTGGGCGCCAAACCCGCCCTCAGTTTATCCGATCGATCTACGCCTCTCGCTTCGAAGAGGGTCCGTCCTCAAATGGCCGTCTCCACGCTCGCTCGGTGTTTATCATCCGTACTTTAATTGATTGTTGGGAACAACGGCAATACTGCAGTAGCCAGAACTTCGGAAAACAACGTCACTGCTTGTAGTTCAGATCACGTTGCGTTTTTCCGTACTGGCCTTTAATAACATCGGAATGGAGACACGACGTGTGTTTATGGTATTTGCCACCCCTGGATGAGTTTTCATTCTCTATTGGCACAGACTGTCGAGAGCTTGATAATTGCGCAGTCATAATTTGACGCCAATCGACTCGTGGAGGAAATAGCGACTCGTTCCGCGATAACCATGCAAACCACGTACCACCGGCATGAGAGAGGAGCACTTAATGTTTGACCTTGTACCTGACTTTCGACTCGGGAGGCGAAGGTCCTGACAGAGGGAAGATTACTCACGGATCGAAAGCAATATAAACTAAGTGAAACAAATCCGAAAATAAAACAATATTCAGGCCGCGGATTTTCCCCCACCTTGGCGCGGACGAAGTTCAAATGTTCCAGAAATACTCCGGACGGTTGACATAATTGTTTTATGGGTCGCATAAATGTTCCCTTCGTATTTTTGGTCTTTGCGTCATGCCTATGTAATGCCCGAACTGAAAAGGTATATTCGTATATGTAGGGTGTGGTCAGCTAGATGTTTTTGTTTTTTGCAGGCATTATTTATAGTCAGGTTGTTCGATGCTAGCTTTGGTTGGAGAAAAAACGTTTTCATTTAACCAATATCTGGTAACAGGTAAACCGAGTTTGTCCTTGTACACTGTTGATAAAACGTGTAAGATTCAACGTTAGAACGAGCAGTTCTTGTCGAATGTTACATTAAAAAGTGCAGCCTTTGCAGCAATCAACACGCTCAACCCCAACCACGAATACGCCTCCTTGCCTATTCCAGCTGAAGAGAATATCAATCGCTCGTCGAATGAAAGGTTCATAGCATAGACACAAGTAGTGTGCTGCTGCAAAACTAGCTCCTCGAACGTTATGGAATCCTCAGCTGTTAATTCATCAGCATCATGGGGCAAATGTTTGCCACAACAAGGTAGTAGGAAACTTCGCCTTTCATCGTTCTGACAGTCGGGGTTCCACCTGGAAATCTACATTAGTTCATAAAGTATATAGGGGTTCTATGTGCGGTGGGTAAGAGTTCACGTTGCACACTTAGACTATTCTAGGATTCTCCGTCGGCCAATGCTCCTCCGGGTTTGTCTCCAAGTATGCTATATTCGTCACACACAACTTTCCTCCGCTTGTTGAATCACCAGAAACTTACAGACGAACCTCCACCATATAGCGTGAGTAAATTTGTTTTCGATGAAAATAAACGATAGGAAATCGCTTGCTTCAGCCATCTAGCGTGGTATTGAACTGTGTATCAAGTGTTCGGCACGGAACGTTTGTCAACGAAAACGTTTTTTTATCGCACGAAATAGTCGGAACCCTACACGGTGTCTTCGGAGTCCGATGCAAAGTAGCCCATGTGGTGGTATTTGGTTTCGTTCTCCAAGTTTGGTTGTTGGGCGACGGGCCTCAGCCAACTAGTAGTGTTGCCGGCGGTAGTACCGTAACACAAAGCGTGCACCTGCCAACGAAGGCGGCAGTACGTTTAGGCGCATGACCTCGATATTCTGACACCGTCACCAAGGAGCCAGCAACATACTCACTACGAGATCTTGCAGGAAGGTGATCCCAATATAGAACTGCAATGGGCTTTTGAGAGGCACTTCAATAATAAGTGTGCAACCAAAACATTGAATCGAAACATAAAAATGGGGCAAGCGCTCCAGCCGTGCACCTCCATCATCAGCGAGCAAAGGTGAAATAATTGTTTTTTGTTTACTATGTCACCAAGCATCCCTGCGTAGGCGGGCTGGGCTGTTTTCTGCATACCAATGCGTCTAAGGCGGCGCAGGCCTCAGCAAACACGATTGTCATCGACACAACATGAATAATGCGATTGTACGTCGACTCGCCGACTTAGCCGAGACCCTTACGTTGTCAGAGGCGTTTACGCAAGCGGCAAAGACGTAGACAGGCCGGAGGTGCCATTCGCGGAATCTAGGAAGCGCCTACGTTTCGCGCAGAGACGTAGCACGATGTGCAAGCGTGGACCTCGTCTTCCCATGGTAGGGCCAAAGTGATACAGTAAAGCTTAACAAGAACTTGCGAACAATAACGACAGATAGACATAAAGTGCAAAAAATAAAACAAAACTAAGGCAGACAGGTCTAGGAATTGTTTTCCCCCCATGAAACTCGACAATGTAATTGCTCTACTGCTAGATGTACCCAACGGGCCACTGCATGATTGTAAGTGAAAGTATTACATGATGAGTACCCTCGATATGGTACAGCTTCCCTGCGACATCTTTGAGTGAAAACATTTCTTTGAAAACTAATGGCCAACATCAGTGCGTAAGGCGATACCATGATGATATTCGTTTGGATACAATTTCCTTCTGATTTTTTTTCAGAAAAAAAGGCGATACTGCCGGGGAAAGTGGAATATTGTTTGCTGCCGCATTCGCTTGCTTTCAAAGTATGTACTGAATATAGCACCAATGAAAATTGATCGGGACGTTGCCGGACTATTACAATACACATTATAAACAGTGTAATAATGTGTGCCCCCGCCAACGCCAAAGTCTGACTCTGATCTGCGGCAGCAGCCAACATTGCAGCGACTACCGGAATGGTTCGTAGTTACTTACTCTTGTATTTACAGAGTTGTCAACTAAGCGCAGCATATAGCGAATGACCTACGTACGTCTGTGAGCGGTCACATTATTCCCAATTCATTTTTCGTTTATCTTGCTCTTGGCCCCGAACAAGGCCTGTACGGATGCCTACACCACATACCGGAAACCTTAGTTCGAGGGGTATTGCTTGTTGTTCAGCTTCGCAATTCACGACAAACTCTAAACAAAACAGCCACAACAGCAACATGATCGAATTGCTGGAGTATATTTTCTCTTTGGTTCCCCTTCTAAAGCCCGATCCGTCGTTGATCCGCATAGAAGTACGTTTGAAATAGTAACTATGGTTAAGTGCAAGGAACAAACGTCGCCTAAGCGGAACTTACTGACGATGCCGTGGAGATGTCAAAGTGACGTCGCCAATTGGGGGGGTGACGTATGGAGATTTATCAAGAATTGTCCGGGACTGACGCTTGCTCTAGTGTCGGCTGGAAGAGTTTGAGTTGCATTTCATAGACTGCATGGCCGTAACCGGTGATTGCGGGTGTGTAGCGAACCGTTTAAAACCAACTAGCTGACTCATCCATGTTCTATGATAGCAACCGACACAGAACTGTCCGATAGCGGAAATGCTTCGCGCAGCATTCCGTGTTTCCGTTGTCGGAAATAGATGACAAAGAACAATTGACGACGGGTTTAGGACGACAAAGTCGCCGTCCTACATACATATAGCCGGGACCAACCCCATTTGTACAATGGGAGCGTGGAACAGGCCTTGGGACAAATCGCGCAATATCCCACAACCAATGGCTCGTGCCGCAGGGGAGAGGGGCCGTTCCCAAGTCCTATATGTGTAGTTGGTGAGAGCCAATGGGCTACGTGATTGTCCTATTTCTTGGCTTCCTGTAGTGCTTGATGCAAATAGTTTGGCGATGCTCACTAGCAAGGGATCGTTCGATAATCTGCGTCAACAGACGTTATTCAGGTCCAAATTCGATGTTGAACATACCAAAATACCCTAGTGATGTTAATGCGGTCATGAAGATGATAAAATCATACTCCCCCCCCTCCCTTTTCTTAGCACCAACCCATTATCCTTACCGATATTCGAGAGTTTGTCAAATCCTGGTGGGGCTTCCTACATTGTTCATATTCTGCGCAATTATCATTTATGGCCAGCATTGTGAAAATGTGGGGTTCCAGCCCTCTATCCTGTGCCTTTGCGGATGCCGCCGGACAGAAAGCATTCATCCGTTCGTAGGGAAATCAGTACTGGGTCGGGGGGACGTCGGGGTGGAGATGCCGTGCAATGTGGTGCATGTCAGCATCAACCATAGATAAGAAGAGTGAGTGTCTTGTTCCCAACAAACTCAAAACAGTAGAAGCGGAACATATGGTGGAGCTGAGATAGGACAACATTATGCACGAAATTGAACAAACGTATTTGAAGAACACACAAACGGAAACTTGACATCGGTGCTGACGGGCGAAACATCCGTGTAAAACGACTGCAGGAGTCGAAAGCAAGCCGGGTGAAAACAAGTACGATGAGGGGCGGGGATACAGACACACGAATGATCAGGAGTGCTGGCAGTATCGATGTATACAGCCTCGGCTTCCGCGTAGTCGCATCGAAACACCCCCCTCCCCCACCCTACAGTCTCTTTCATTTTTATGATAGTAGTAGCGACTTTATGATACAACTAAATCCCAATGACGCGGCTACTTGAGCCGTCATGATCGGAATGCCGATCAATCTCGTCTCTAAGGATGGCTTTTGTTTATGGTTGGGCTTTCAGATTATTTTATTGGGATGCAACTTTTAACTTGATGGAGTTAGGCTTCGTGGGAGATATGGAGTTAGCTCTCGTGAGAGATATGGAGCTCTCCAAGCGCGCAGGCTCAAAAACGTTGAGTTCAGCCCCTGTCGTAAACCTCTTTTACACCTCCGCAGGACAAGACTTGAAAATAGTATCCAAGAGTCACATACCAACACCATACTCAAAGGAGCCTTGCCACGGAACGGATTGAAAGCACGAGCTGAAATATGCGTGTCAGCTGTGCTTCGCAACAAACGACCTATCCAATATATGGTCAGCCTCGATGCGTGCTGCACGAAATGTTTCGTTATGTTCCTTGGCCATGAGGGTTGGCCTCTGGTTTGAAAACATTAGTCACAGCCATTTAGTTGCAGGGTTATGCACCAAAGTGTTCTAGCAAGCACCCTTCCTCATCTCACAGTGTTTATTGAGCCCCTTGGCTCAATACCATTTGCAACAGATGAGCTAAACGAGTGAGCAAAATATTGGTAACAGCACGTAACAGCTTCGACTGTGGTACGTTTTTTTCAGGATTACACAATGGGAATTCATGGTGGAAATATGCGGGCAAACAGTCTTTGTCGACGTCATTGTAATGTTGAACCGTGTTGAGGTCCTCACGTAGGGGTTCCAGAAAGTGCAGGAGCTTTCCTTCATTGGGCCGGGTACACAGCAAAAGCCCATGTGCGATAAAAATAATCGTAGCACGGGTAGAGTAATCGAATTGGGGGCAGGCCCACATGATCTGCCTGTTTTCTTTGTTTTACTTGTCGGCGGTGATATCGATAGCGTTACCCCCGTTTTCTCGCAGTTTACCAATGTGAAAACTTCGCGCGCAAATATTGTTGCTGGTTGACCAATTTTTCATTCTCTCATTATCATGCCACATTACCTGACAAGGTCTGCCGCACAAGCAATCATCCCTGGCTTCACTCTTCCCCCATAAATGAAACATGGTAAGGATCACCATCCCTAAAGGACTACAAACAGATATCTCGCCCATCTCTGCCAGACTCAGAACACCATCAACATGTCCGACATGCGTTGGTTTTCCTTATCGGATTGATCCTCTACGACATCGTCCTGCGACTGACCAGGCGTGTAAGCCGCTTTTTATATTGCCGTCAATACCTCGTGCAAAAAAGAGGGTCCGTGTTCGGATTATCGTCTCCACCTTCTGCCCGATTGGTTTCCCACTTAGATTCTAGTAATCACGTTCGAAGTTAGCAGTAGAATAGTAGAGTAGTATGGTCCAGGTAGTGCAGTAAGCGACATCACCAGACATTCCAATATAAAGCCGTTGCTATTTGTGACACATCCTCTAGCAGCAATGTCAACGATTATTATAAGGTTCAAATGGGACACGACGAGTGTTTTTACCGCTTGTCGTCCCCGAAATTCGTTGGTTCCAACACGACACTACTTGCAACGTTCGAGAGAGCCTACTGTTGCGCAGATAAGGGCACTTCCACTCCGGTCTACAAAGGGTTTGAGCATGCCGACCTTTTCTTCTGCCAATGATGTATGGCGCGTAGCGCTGTCGGGGGGGCGAAGAAGAACATAACATACTATAGCGTGTCTGAGCTACGACTACAGTACGAGGAAGCATGCCCGAGAAGGGCGAAGATGACTGATGGGATGAACCAAATCGAAAACAATCCGAAAATCAAAACAGCAAAACAGTGTCACGCCTCACGTGGGTTTAACCCCCAACACGTAAGAGAAACACTCATGCCGGTACAAACGACAACAAAAAGTTGAAGAAAAAATCCTGGAGGTGCAAAATGTTGTGACTTGTTGCATATTGGACGCGGTTTCCCTCAGCGACCCTTCACCTTGCAGGCTTTGAATCTAGTGTCTAAACTGACCGCGTTATTCAGGCAGAGTATATGTGGGTGGATATTCATGGTTTCGACTTGATCTGGAAATACTTCGATTGTACACAGTCAGTGGCTTTCAGCAAACAGGTATGCGTGCGAATATTTAAATGGCTCATGTAGAACAGTGTTGAAGGCCGATATAAATAGTTACCGAATTGAAGGTGAATACTACCTGTCGACGTCTATTAGTACCAGCGTAGGTTGTAGAGTCGGCTGAACCTTGAGTCGTCGACCCCCGACAGCTATCTTGAAACGCGCATCCCTGACTGTTGCTGCTTGGTATTGATAGTACCAATCGCTTGCCCGGTAGAAATGTAAGATCACGATTAAATTTCACGCTGCTGTGCGGTAGACAACCCGGAGTGGACGGAGAGATTATAAAAACATTCAGCAGATGCCGAGAGTATAAGTGAGCAGACAAAGACAAAAAGGGAAACATAAACAAAAATCGAAACTCACATTGACGTGTGGAAGAATTTCCTTGATCGGAACATCTTCTACTTGCTGCGTGCCTATGGTATTGTAAATAGCACCACCAGGCAAGTCATGGACCGCAGTGAGCAATGTTCTAACATAACCTAAAACCGTCGGTGCCTTGTACCTTTCCTGTTCCTCTTCGAGTCGGGGCTGAGGTCAAGGGTCATCGTAGGGGGAAGGCGTAGGAATAAGGTTGAGAACATCGGTTTCGTCACGTCTGGACATTAATCTTACTACAAAGTGCATGCTCGCGCTCGAAATTGCGCAAAAAGGCAACACATCGGACCTTGGGAGAATTTAGGGGCTGTCGTTCAATATACCTAGCAAACGTCGCCCAGACTCAATGACATGATGACGCAACAAACCGAATATTTTTCACTTGAAAAATTGCTTCCGCACTCAACTCTGGCAGGCCAGGAGAATGATGCTTTTTGCTTTATCTCATGCTCTTTATCGTTGAGAAATATTTTGGAACATACGGACAAAATGGAGTTTGATCGCAATGAACAATTGGACGCCGCTGACGACTTGGTGTTGGCTTCAACGACATTTCTATATATACTTTCAGTGACATGTCCTGTTCCAATCTCACACCGTGTTGAAGCAAGCTCGCATCACGTGACCGTCAATCGATAGAGGGGAGGAACGAAGACGAAGTCGGCTTGATATCGACGGCGCAGATTTCTCACATTTATGTCGATCAGAAAAGGGTAAAAGGTGAGCAAATCAAGTATATATTCTGCTGAGAGTGGGGAAAAAAATCTTTCTGAGACCTTTTTACATAAGTATACCGTGGACCCGTCGAATGTGAACAACTTTTGGGTAAGGAGTGCAACTGTATTCATTTTGTGGAGTAGCCAGCTCGTTTTATTAGATTGGTGAGGCGATCACATATATCACATTTAGGGATCCAACTGGTGAGAAGTAAGTGACAAGTCTGAATAGTGATTCAGGTGGATAATAGGTATCGTGTTTGTAGTGATTTGATCCCACTGCTGTACTGACTCATTTCAGGGGGCTATACCATTCACCGATACCAGACGATATCGGTCCAGAAATCCACGAATCGGTAATTTCGCGATGCGTGGTACTGGTAGAGCGTTTCCTCTTAAGACCCCGTATAACGCCACATCCGCAGTACGTTCGGGAATCACTCCCAATAAGAGCGAACCGCAGCAGATGGGAGACAAGCAGCGAGCACCCTAACAGGCAGACAGGAAACAGACACATTGAATACATGAAAAACACAAGTCGAACCCCTGGCTTCCTCATGGGATGCGCTGGGGACCGCAGGCTCCCTTCTCGCTGCTCAGCCTGATCGTTTACAGGGCATGGCGTCTTGAGTTGCTGACAAATACTAGACACTCCGCACTTTACGCTGCGAGGACGGTTGCTGCAGTGCAGTGCATCCCCAGCGCTTAATCATTCCCTTAAACGGTTGAGGCGTGAACGACTGTGCGCGCGAGAAGAGAAGGTGTTCACGACCTGTGTCGAGTTTGAGTGCGTACTTAGCAGTTTTTTTAGTTGTTTTTGTATGGAACGTTGCTTCGTTTTGGCAGGCCACTTCACCAGGTGCGGAGCATGAGCGCGTGGTCGGTAAAGTTGACGCTAATGACAGGGGACCATATAAGATAGCACCTACGACCCACACACGAAATATGTATTTCGTTATTTTTACGAACAATATCCGGTCCTCTTAACTGTGCTCCCCGTAGTAGCCATGGCAGGGGTTCCCACTCGAACACATATTTTGATGCAATCTTGACGATCAACTCGATTCGAGTACCACTCGCACGGCCTCGCCCTAACTATGAAAGTAACCTGCCCTGTAAATACCTCTGGACCCGGAGATGACAACGAAGCATCCCCGGGGTCTCACGAGATGCGATCAAAAACTTCAGGAGAAAAGAAACAATAAAATGCCTCGAATAATATTTACTTCAAGTATATATCATGATAGGTCTGACTGTACAGGTGCGTAGTGAAGTGTAAAAAACGTGACGAATCATGTTATCCTATAACCCGAAGTCGGGTCATCACCAGTAGATCCCATCTGGCCCGGGTAGCGTAAACCCCAGATTTTGTTTTGAATAGAACGAACGGAACAAGCGCAAATCACTTCGTCGAATTGAAGTTTTTGCACCATTATGTATCATTCTATCGTATAAAACGGCTTCGGCGTCTAGCAATTTCATGTGGCTTGAATCGCAGTTGATCCACGGCCCTTTGATGTGTTGGTGAGGTTTATTCACGTGGTGTACGATAAGCGCTTAGCGCTTACACGCACAATTCAATATCTGGAAATACACATACGACGTCTTGAACGGTAGTGTACGGTGCCGAGTTTCGTCAAAAACATTTCGGGACTGACGGATATCTTCTGTCGATCACCTGCTGCGCAGTTCAGTGGTACCGACACAATTTAATGCTCAACTTCCAGCCTCACGTATGTATGTCGGGCGTTTGTAGGGTATTTTGGAAATGTATTACAAACCGGAAAGCATCTAACTGCTGAGAGGGACTTCTAGTGGTGGCGTGCGTGAGCCCAATTGAATGGGCGTTGACGGGTAAGGAAAGCACTGCAGTCTTCCTTGCAATAAAACATGCCAATAGCGAATTCTGAGGAGGCGAAGGGAGGAGAGCCAAAATGGTGACTCCGGATCTGAGTTGCGACCACTCATAGGAAGGAAAGATAACCAGGCGGCTTCTACCTGATAGTAACATAAAATGTGGAATGATAATAAAACATATTCATATGGAAAATGTGTACATATCATTACACTATTGATGTCCAAAACACCTTGTTGGAATCTCACGTACTTGTGTTTTAATATTAAGTGCATACGTTTCGTAGGTTCAAGTTTCTACTTCGGCACGAGCTGCGGCTTCTTAATCATGCACCATGTCACCCCCAGGCATTGAAAACAACACCAACGACGGCGTTTCCGTCACTACGCATATCCCCGAGACCGAATGGGCAGGGGAAAACACCCCACTGAAGCGAGTCTTTTTTTTTCGAGTTTCGAGTAAGACGGACACTCTCTGTTATTCCTGGGGAGGCGCTCTCTTGCATTTATTGCAATTTTTAGGCAGATGTAGGCCAATCATGAGTGTGTGTATTTCGGCCTAACATCGGTCAATAACACGTATAATTTCACCTCGGGGTCGCCATCGTAACGAAAGAGAGTACCAGGTAGACGTTTATTGATGTTCTCAATTTTCTTTCGAGCCCGTAACGATGTGGTAAGAAACGCCGGTCAAAGTGCTGGAAGAAAAGGGTTGAACAAACTTGGAACCTCGACGAGTGCTACCCACGATTTTGTTTTTGCGCTATGATTATCGAGAGTTAGAGTTAGAGCATAGAGTGCTGGCTCGGTTATTTTTTATGACAAGATGAAAATGTTGGAGGCGCTCCTCTATGTTTCGATATTCGTCCGTCTAGCACGAGAGATAGAAGTGCCCTGACAACCCTGCCGAAAACAGCAAACATGTAGGATTGAGCAAGAAAAACAAAAAAAAAGAAAGAAGGCCACGCCTCCCTGTGTTCTTTGTCATATAAAGCAGGAGAAGCAACAGTCCCAAATCAAGCGTCTCAGCTAGGCGAAACATGCCAGCAAAGTTCCGAAACGGAAACGATCCGACTTTTGTTGGAACAAGGTCGTATTTCGTTTCGTTCAGAGGACTGACATATCCAAAGATATATGTCGGTCTGGGACAAAAACCGCAAAATACATTGTATACGGGGGGTCAAAGGGTTTGTATCTTGTGGTGTCTATATTCATGTATGTGTACGATGGCTGGACTCGCCCCGCGGTAGGGGGTTTACAGTCTGACTTCATTTGGTTTCGACCGATTGAGTTCGTCAAGTCAGACACCACTACTGTACTGGTTGGTTTGAATCGCACAATAGGGATTCCGGTATGCTGGTGGTAGGACTAGCCCGAACATTGTTTTGTCAGATTGAGCAAACAAATATCCTGAGAGTCATGGTTTGGGTGAGATATTGAGCTCCTCGTGCGATAAAAATTCTCAGTGAGCAAGCCACAACGCCTGTGAGGCATATTTTGTGCGCCTCATATCGTACAATCTCGACGGCCAACAAAAGGCCACTCTGTACCGTTAGGTAGACGAACTATATCTGGTCTATAACCGATCGAAACATTCCATCCCAAGAGCAGGGTCGGTTATTCTGCGGCGCCGTGTTTCCAGACAGGTTCGTTTTGTCGTTGTTTCCAATCGTTGTGTACGAGGTAAACGCGATAGCTGTCTGAGCACGCCATCTCTTGTCAGCAAATACCTCGTTGTGAGAAACGTTGAGTATTTGTACGTAGACTCGTCGCTCTGGACCTTATCTTGAGACAATGTTCCCGTCGAAGGTAGCATAAATAATATGTACGAGTCAGGAGGGAAAAAAACACACACACCCCACCGAAACACTAAGGCCAACCCATCTCATTTGTTCAACTATTTGAACTTGGAAATAGCTTTTCGCCAGGGTTTACGGTCGTCGATTTGATCAGCAACTGTTGTTTTTCTCCTGGAACGTACCTGACCCACACAAGCGCGCTTACGTTTCCAAACGAAACGTAATACAATCGGATGATATTAAAGTGACCTCACATTAGCGGAATGTTGGGCGCAGCTTGAGTTGTTCGGTGATCGGTCCAGACTCCATCTGACTGATACTCCTTTGCCTGATTTTCACTACTTGTCTCGTCGATCCAACCCGAAGACATGCGGTGTGTCCTCAAACCGAATGTATGATTTATGGTGGCGGCATATGCAGGGGTAATATTTCTCCGGTAAGTTGGCCATCGGTTTCAACCGACAATACATCGCAAAAAGGTGGAAATGTTACTATTTTTGTTCTGAGGACTTTTTTTCTTCCCTCCACGAGTATCGACAACAAGCACAGTGCTGCCCTTGTGTATTGGCGAAACGGTACATGGTGCGCGCGCGTTATCCTGTTCGGCAGGTTGTCGTTGTTGTTCTGAGTATAGAACGGGTTGTTATTAACCTTGCGGTGGTACTGGCTTGTCGTACAAATGGAACAACCGAGAAAACGAAAATGGCGCATATCGGCTACTTCTCGATGTCGCGAGTACGGACAATTCCGAGACGTACACCGTTCTGCGGGGAGGTTAGCGTTCCAGGCCTTCGGCATGCGGCAGGGACGGAAGAGCGTTCACAGTTCGCTCCCTCCCTCTCACGATCAACACCGAAGGACGTTTGGGCACCATCGTCGCCAAACGCGCTGTGAGTGAGATAATCCAGCACGGCCAGTATGCTTACGGATGTTACACTGCGACCGCATATGCACAAACTTTAATGGTAGTAGAACATACTCGAGTAGAGTGCTACTGCTGTCGTGTTCAAGAGATTGTACAAGTGATAGTGGTAGTAGTGTAGTAGCAGTAGCAGTAGTTGCAACAGTAGCAATGCCTATCGGAGTAGGACTGCGCGAAAGGAACAGAAGTAGGAAAGGCAACAACAGTGATAAAACAACAACAAACGCATGCTTCTGGCTTCCAACTTATCCGAGGCCAGTCACTTGAGGAACCCTCTATCCGGCCTGAGCTAAGCAAACGCTTACGAGGATGGCAACATCGTCAGGGCCTACGTACCCCACGGTCCGTGAAGCGCGAGACCACTTTTATTCCGATGATAAGACGGGTCTCATTGGTTACCCCATATGAGTCCAAGTAGTGCTGTCACCACAACAAAAAACGAGACTGCAGTACTGATGCAGTCACGGAGCTCCGTCGATCAGAATATAAAAACAAATTGTGCTACGACTACCTGTAGTGTGGCGAGGTCAACAGATGTTGAAGTGGCAATCGTTTCTGCAGTGATCATAGGAGGAGAAGTGGACGTAGAAGTAGACGTAGTAGCAGTTGTAGTAGTAGTAGACGTAGTAGCAGTTGTGGTAGTAGTAGTAGTAGTAGTAGTAGTAGTAGTAGTGGAAGTAGCAGTAGAAGTAGCCGTAGTAGTGGTAGTAGTAGTAGAAGTAGAAGTAGTAGTGGTAGAAGTAGTAGTAGTAGTAGTAGAAGTAATTGTCGTAGTAATAGTAGTTAGTAGTAGTAGTAGTAGTCGTAGTGATAGTGCTAGTTGTAGTAGCAGTAACAGGAGTAATAGTGGTAGTAGTATTAGTAGTAGTTGTAGTAGTAGCAGTAGTAGTAGTAGTAGTAGTAGTAGTAGCAGTAACACTAGTAATGTAGTAGTAGCCCTAGTAGTAGGAGTAGTAGAAGTAGCAGTAGCAGTAGCAGTAGTAGAGGTAAGAGTAGTAGTAGTGGACGTAGTAGTAGTAGCAACAGTAGTAGAAGTAGTAGTGGTAGTAGTAGTAGTAGTAGTAGTAGTAGTAGTGACGGAAGGAGTAGTAGTACTAGTAGTAGTGACGGAAGGAGTAGCAGTAGCAGTAGTAGTAGTCTTGGTACTATAAGTGGTAGAAGTATTAATAGTAGTAGGAGTAGGAGTAGCAAACAAATTCAACAACAACGGGGCACGAACGGCACAACCTCAAATAGTGATCGTGCGGAAGAACACACTGGTACGTAGTGGGGGGTGGAGGAATAACCGGGATGTTACCGCGGTAGCGGCAGTACCGCTCTCATGTAGAGATCGATTAGTTGTATGTGGTGTTATTATTGAGTCCGCACCTGCTGCCTCATTATAAATTAGTAGTCGTGGTCGGGTTCATTTCTTCAGCTGCCATGTCTACTCCCCATACTCTTCCTGGTAGATTCAAGAGTAGTGTGAGGTACAGTAGTACCAACTGTACCGCCACTTTTTCTCTCCCTGCTTCCACTTTCACTGGGGTGTCAATAGTACAAGTTCACCACGGGAAAACTAGCACATTAATATTGTCGCTACTAGGTTCATTCGCGTTGAACACGTCGAAAAGCGATGCACTGTTTACATATCCTCCTGGAAACCTATGGCACTCATAGTAGTAAACCCAAACCTCGCGCCCGTGATTGTCGTCATTACATGCGAAATCGACAACGACAACACAGTTACCCCCAACACCACGGTCCTAAGTCATTTGACAGCTTTTGGCCTTGATGCCTTCACGAGATACTCTTACTATGTTACCACCAGCTCATCGCATGGTCGGCGTGTTGACAACAAACTGGGCAAGACACGCGAGGAACTCTATATCTCTCCTGAAACATGACGCTGAATACGCTTGATTCGCGCAATTTGACCAAGACTTAATGCGTTATTGCAGTTGCGAATCATCCCGAACAAAACACATCATTCAAAGTGTCATATGTTTGTAACATTCAGTTTGTCGTTCGAACAGGCCAACAAGGGACAAACGGTTGAGCAGAACGGGCAACCGTCAACGTCGCAGCGATTTGTCCTCGTGTAGCGCTTGCTACAGTAGGGGTTGAAAGTGTCACCGGATTGTCAATCCCATTGGTTACCGAGATGTCATACCTCACAAAAAAACGGTATTCCAGTGATGTATTGTAGTCGATACGACGAGGAGGGAGGAAAGTCAGTCCCGGTGGCAATCTCTCTAAACCTTGGTACCTCTGTGGCACCAGGCGTCTCGAGCATGGGAGGTTCTTGAAACTCCTTTTTGAAGGATCTTCACACTTCATCCGTAACTGACTCTGAGCAAAAGCTCAAGGTGCCGGTATGCCTCAGCCGACGCACAGTCGCATCGCCTAGGAATTTAAGCCGAACCCTGTCATGGAAGCTCAATGGAATACCGGTTGGCTCCAGGAAAGGACCCCCGGGAATCGAAACAATTTCGGACAAACAGTGCTGCCGCTGTGTGTCATCACGCGTAGCTTTTCTGCCCTGCCGTCCCACGATGGCGAGCTGGCCCCCTCTTCCTACTACGACCACAGGCACCCTGTTGAGAAAAACATCGACTCGTCACGACTACCAACTTGAGACAGACGCCGGTGTCATCTATGCCGACGGCTACACAGCAGTCGTCACACGTTCATCGTCTTTCCTGTCGTTGCTGTCGTTCGATTGGTGGGGAGGTCATGTACTGCTAACACGAGTTAGTGCCTGAAATCATCCACAAATACAGTGATACCACGTTTGGGTATGTGCGGCGTTTTTTTTGTCGCTCTCGGAGCTGTGAATCTTGATCCATCACAGTGGGTGCGGCTTCCACCAACAAGGGTGGGCGCTCTACGGCCTGTTCCTCTAGCGCGTGACACGGCAGGAGTAGCACTTTTGCCCAGTGTCTTTCTGATTGGACAAGAACCTGAACAGACGAATAATTAATTACCTTGCACTATCCGATATGCTGGAAGAGTGGTATTTACTAGGCATTGGGATTTCCATCGATATTCGCTAAACTTTTGTCTGATATAATATGGAGGCCGTACCGTGATGAGCCTCAGACCAATCATGTGCACCGCACGTTCGTCATACGTGTTCTCCACAGTGTCATAGCTGCTGCGCTGTTTGGCACGACCTCCAGCCACGCCCTGGTCTGAGTTCGAGCACGATAAAAGCAACGTGGACACAGGCAGATAGAGTTGCATTACGCATGAGATGCGGTCTACGATAGAGGTGGCACCTTCGGGCCAAACCGATTGCCATGGCACGGTCAGAACCTTGTTTTCTATGAGGCTTGACGCTAGAGGAAATCACCATCTCACTCAAGCTCGACGAATAATTGATTATTTTGTACCTTAAGATCCGCAGTGGGGAAATAAATCGGATTGATCGAAAACGACGAAGGGCATCCCAAACGTAATGAGTACGTCCTCAGTCAATCCTATTAGCCAAGCATTTAAGGATGACCATGTTTCAGGCTCATGAGCCCCCTTAACGACAGAGCTACATAATATGATATGCATGCGCTTTAGCTGGATTTCTACTCACCCGTGGCACGTTCCAGGACAGAGAAAGAAAACAATGTATTGGCATAATACCGACTGATGAGGTAACCATAACTTAGGGACCACTAGACCGAAAAAGTGAAACCTATGTTTTGTACAGTACTGCTCGGGAAATACCGACAATGGGCCGAAGGTATCCGCTGCACGACTGCGATCCGGCTTCGGGGGCAATTACTGTAGTATGCTTTCGATTGGTTTGCCCCCAAAACGAGACTGCAGTTCTCCAGGGGCCGAGGGCGTCAGTTTAATTTGCTCCAAATCAGGGGTTCGGGAGAGGCATAGAGTTTACTTCATGATAGATATTAGGCGCTACCCTTACAAGGCAAGCGCACGTTCTGTGTTGTGTGATTCCAGATCCACGGAGTTTGTCAAGCGGGTCGAACCTTCATTTCGTTTTTCGACGACAGGTGTAGGTTGGCGTAGATGTATAGCGTATCCTCAAATGAGGATCATCTGTATACATTTGGTGTGCACCTGTCGTGATATATGCCACAAGATCCAGGCCCTTATCGGTGGAACTTGTTAACGGGCTTCGCGCTCCGTGCATACTGCCTCCCAGGGGAATGTAGCAAGTTCGCAAGCCTTGACCGGATTGGAGGACGGGTGATGTCATGTCTACGGGTATAGCTCCCAAAGTGCTTCTCGGGACCCTTGTCGTAGGAGCTCCTTACCTAACCGGAAGCCGATCCCGAGAAACTGTGCAGACGCTCCATACCCCACTACAATCAATTGTTCAGGCGATTTGCAGGCATCACTCGATGGCTGGAACTATGGCTAAGGTTCTAACGAAGCACTTTGTGCGGCTTTTGCGGGACACCGGATAGCTCCTCGATAGTGTTTGCCCGTCCGAAAGAATCCCTTGTCGGTCAAAACGTTCCACGGCTGTTGTGGCACGCGTTACTGTCCAAATGCGGACGCATTCGGCCGCACCTTTGACGAACGAAATAGCCGGATATACGGATGTCGAGATGTTTGTTTTTATGCGGTACACACACACTCGTTAATTGTATTCGTGTAAGTCACTCTCTGCGGTGGTCCCTGGCCAGGCTTAAAAACCCACACTTTGACAGCGTCGATCTGTGACTTCGTACTCTGCAGCCTTCTGGCAATCTGTCCAACGACGCAGCACCTCTCCTAAACAGAGACTGTGGCCAGCTCTTCATCCCGAGGAACGCCTTTCTGGTTACTTCGATCTGCGCGCGGCGCTTATCGAGAATCGTCCTTTGTTCGGCTGCAGTGTTCATACACTGGTAGCACACAGGCTTGCCTTTGTGCTGGTTATACCACCGGATAAGTGCTCGGACAGTACGGCGTCACTGTTGTTGAAAGCTGCCGCCTGCAAGACTAAACTTGAAATGGCCAGATCACAGGGAAAAGCGAAAGAAGGATGACAGTGATTATCTGCGCGTTCAGAGTCGTTCTTCATCATCGCGGCTAAACCACTACAAGTGTATAGCCCGCGGTTCGTGGGGTCATGGTATTGTCCATCCGCCAGTATGTTCCTGTTTTCTTCTTCACGAAAACCTATGAAATTAGGAATACGTTTGCTATGAGATGAGTAACGGCCGGTAGTCCGCTGGTCGGTCCCCGGTCTGCGTTGTATAAATACCGTGACAAACCACTGAAATGATGAAATTTGGACATGGCAAGATGACGAACTACTAACTTGTGTGTGTGCCGATCCCAAACTATTGACTATATTTGCTCTGCGCTTCCAATACTTCTTCTTGATACTGGACATTGAGAAGGTAGCTTGCTGCCCCGCATCGCTACTGAACATTCATCACGACACAATCCTGCTGCTGCCTATAAATCAATAGCTCTGTTCGTTGCTAAACTGTCAGTCGTATACGAGAACCGCACGCCGGCTGCACTGATGACTTTGTGGACAGCAAGCACTACAGACGAGGTCGTTCGACGGTGTCAAAGTACATATCGTCGCCTGGCCGCACTTCGCTGTCCCTTCCACTCTAAATATGACTAGCGATGGGCTTTACCTTGCCCACCAGGTGATCTGGAGCCCAGGAAGCCCAAAGCACGGAACGAGCACCCACTCGAAATTAAGTCCGCATCATCAACAGGAGGCCGCTCTGTCTCCCTCAGACGAATATTTCGTCGATGAAGATTATGATGATGCAGATGATATTGTTACTCTCCTGCACAGCCGTTGGCGGTCTTTCTCCGCTGCCACGTGACACGTCCGTAGCAAGGGGGCACCTGGAGACTGTGGGGGCGTGTCCACCTTGCGAGCTTCTCTTTCGCAAACTACAACCCACCGCCAAGGACGGCAAGCTGGTCCAAGTTATAAGGGTACAAGAACGCGGAGAACCTAAGAGCGGGACGGGCATGATGTTCGACTGGGCGACGGGATCCCTGATGCACGCTTGCGACTACCTTAAGCACTTTTTCGGTGAGCACGCGGATATACCTGAACATCGTTCGAGAACAAGCATTCAGAGGTAATGGAATTCGATTATATCGATGTTGCGCCTGCACTGTAAAAGGTGCACGCCACCCGTGCAGGAATAACTTGTGAATCTCGTATCGGATAGACGAGTTTCCTTTAGTGATGCAATCGCCCGCCTCGTTTTCGTAGCCGCTCGCTATGAGTACCGAGGAGTGTAACGCAAAGAATACCCGGTATATACCATGTATAGAAATTGAAGTCATGGGCATTTACAATATCTAGCAACGCCACCCACGGCAGAGGGGGTACATACTGTCCTCGCTGATAGGGTTGCTTGTCCATGAGACTTCGATATGTTTCGGGACCCCAATCGTATTACAATATTATCGTTTTCGCTGGAGTTATGGCTGTCAAAAATGGATTCATTGATATCCGATGTATTGTGTGGAGAATTGACTTCCTCATTCTGGGTGACCTCTTTACAATTGAGGTACAACAATATTCCCACCGCCGTCTATCAGTCAAACTTTCCTCACGCCGCGGGTGAGTGAGTATGCAAGTTGAACTGATCACATATACAGCGCGCACATCTTTAACGAACAATGTAGTTATTGGGCTTGTATCGCTTAAGAAACTAAAGACCCGTGCTTCAAGTTCGGAATGTTGCATAACCCGCGTTAAGATATGCACCAACCTACCTGGAATTGTTTCATGAGACTACTCACCTTGGTAGCTACACGCCCCGTATAGTAAATCCCCATTTCATAGATGCACGACGAGATCTGTTATGGCGTCCAGCGCACCCCATCCATCAACGACTATGGGGACAGACCCACGAAACGTCCCTCAACCTGCTCCTATTGTATGTGTTGAATATTTCGAAAGTCCCCCTTGTGGTTGGACGTATCTAGTCCGCACCCTTCGTTCGCGTTTGATATAGCTTGAATATCGTTCGCGAAATGTTCGTGCATCACGACGATGCCAGACGCACTGCTGTCGGGACCATCAATGGCAGCCCAAAGTCACCTGCGCTGTCTACTTTTGCCGGCAATACCGCCAGAATACATACCAACTCCGTATCAGAGTATTCTCACCAACTGAAGTATGCGTGCTGTACTGCAGCTACAGCGGGTCTTCCCGACGCCTTGGCCAAGATACCGCGACACATATGTGTCTATTTGTGTGGACACCCCTGCCGTACTGTAGTTTGATGGGCGCGATATGTTTTGTCAACCGAAACAGGTCAGAGAAGTTGCAGAATGGACCTCACGCGCAGAGAGGACACGTACGGCCCAACCCTGGACCGGGTCGTGGAGCGACGGATGATCTTTATTCCAGCGCTAGGTGCTAGCGGAGCCAGGTGTTCTTGCGAAACTGTCGAACGGTGAGAGGTTGCAAACAAAAACCGGGAGCCGTGTAGTGACCAGACTGCACGTTCGAAGTGTGTGTGTATGTTTGTGTGTGTGTGTTGTTTGTGTGTGTTCTTCTCATTAAACCGGTCTTTTTACCCGTCGACATCCAGCACAACCAGTGTCCGTGCCGATTCTTCAATCCTAAAAGAGATAGATACAAGTTCTGTGGTTACAAAGCTTTTACCAGAGAGATACTTTGTCGCCACGTATGCAAGACAAATCAACATAAGGAGAACCACCCCCCCCCGCATGCAGACCATGTGACAATCACTTGAAAAGAGAAAAAAAGCTAGAAAAAAAGATGGGAGGGAAAAATATAAAACACCACTTTTAATACTCGAATGCAAAGAAGGACACAGAACCAATCGAAGATATCGAAAGGTAAACAACAAACAGGCACTTGATACACGAAGCACCGCCCTCCAGGTTACGGCAGAGGTTTGCCGTACGAGGGGCACAGCCAGGTTCTCCCTGCTAGTCCACCTGGTAGCTTGCTACCGTGACTGCTGTCTCCGCCCTGCATTCGTCAACTGTGCCCAGCCACTTAGCGTCAGGCGGTACGAAACAAGCAAAGCAGGTTCATCATCGACCTACGCCACACGACTCCTGCAATATCTATCAATCGTAGAAAGGGAAAAAAAAATAAACTGAAAAAAACAAAGAATCAGCGCATGAAGGAAACAAAGAAGAAATAACAAACATATATATAACTGAAGAATAAAATAGACGACAAGACAAAGGAGGGCCACGTTCGAACCAGCTGCACCAGTTGGTGGGACGAGTGGTACAGCACTTATGTTCTTCTTCCTAGTCGGCCTGGTGCCTCGCTACCCTATCTGCCATCTCTTTCCTACTTTCGTCCACCGCAGTTTGCCTTCTACTCCTTCTGTTTCCCTCCCTCTCCGCATTCCTATGGCCGGTTTTTTCGCTCTTGCTCCAGTTGCCCCCCCCCCCTCCTCACTCCCTTCAACGCCAACCACGGGGAATGCGCGACGCTGCCTACTCATCTCAGCCTCAACCTCGTGCCACCTCACCATGAATAGTTCGGCTGCTTTGAGGATCCCCCAGTACCAATTCCCCGCCTTTTGGGCTGCAGTGGACCACGTATGGTGTAGTGATGTAGTCTTCAAGATTTAGATGTTGCTCTTCATACCTGAGAAGCTCAACACCACGCCCAACCGAAACTGTACAGCGTTTATGAATGAAGACGGTGGGCGGAAATAGCCACCACCCACAGCTTCCTATGAACACCTTTGTTGAGTCGAGGGACGGAAGTGGCAATCAAAAGGCCGCGAAGGAAGGAATACAACGGCCGTATAAGGGGTTATGCTGCTCTCCTGTATACCTGATAAATCAACAACTATCCGAAAATCTTCTTCTCTGAAGCAAAAGCTATAATTGTCAGTCATGTCGTCGTAGCACGTCCTCCCTACTTATAGTTACCACCCTTCTCTCGACCAAACTGGCCTTTTAATCGTACCTAGTACAAGTGGTTTCTAGTGAGTACATCATCTTTACTGATGACTGGTAGACATGAACGTCCTCTGTAGATGTATCCGGGTTATGGGGATGAAGGTGTCCTCGCATGATGCAGCGGCAGAAGCGGCATGGCACCTCATCCTCTCCTCTGATATTTTGACTGGATTTTGGTTCCAGGTTATGATTACCGTGTGCTAACCGAGAACTTCGAGCGAGCGGACGCAATCGTTTTAGTCTTTATTGTCGTGGTTTGAACGTTACCTGTTTTTCCTTCGCCAACAATTATTCGCGTATGATAAAAAACTCCACAACCGCCATATATTTCTGCGCCCGGGTGTTAGAGTCGGATCTTTGTCACGCTTAGCCCATTACAGTTATCATCGAGTCGAGGCTGGGATGCAAGCGTAGTCACGTTTCAATACAAAATCAGGTATCCTTGAATTTATGTACGCTGTGTCAAAGTCGAATCCTAGTACGCAATGGCGATTGCCCATCGTCGCATGTTCCTTGCGTTTAATGTTCACTAGGTATTTCTCAAGGACACCTTCGTTCAGATGATCCAAGTATCGACGAGAGCAGCCTTTTGACGTAAAAAACCTGTCGTCACGCACAGGACCGATCTACTTCGTATCTTTGAGGCCGTCCTATTCATTCACAGGCCTTGCCCGACCCGCACCAAGGTCACCGGGGGTTCGTAATATCTTGCACCACACATGACAACAGCACGTGTCGATATCCTCCTCACACTTGCATATTATGCTCGGTGATTGTCACAACGAAACAAAAACACACCGAGGCACGCGCCGACGAGACGCGAGCCACCCCGAACCACCCAGTAGACAGATCTACATCGTAAGTTGGAGAGAGAAGGAGACATATTGTCGAGGTTGACCAAGCAGTTACTTCTCTCTGTCCCAGGGAGGCGACTCGAATGCTCTGAGCCTGGCGTATGTCCAACCTTCCTTTGTCGTATTTTTGCTCCTTAGCAAATTCTCGGGAGACCCGCGGCCAGACTTGAATATTAGTGCGAGGCAAAGCGAGTCGACCGACATAACGGTGTGACCAAAATCCATATTTTAGCCCAATCGTGGCAGCCTCCGCACACTGAACGTTCGAAGAAAAGATCTCACGCGAACAGTTCGAATTCGCGTTATGTCCTTCCGCTGATGATCGCGACGTCGACGATAACGCCCCGCTAATTTTTAGAGTCTTCCTGTTCTTCGTCCGCTGAACAAATAGGCTCAGACCGAGCTTGACGAAATTATCGTGAAGAGGCTAGTCAGTGCGTTTACTTCGCCTGTGGGGTGTATTTCAAATGTTCTGTTGCACCTTTTGTTTGCGTCCAGCTGGACAACCTTTTCCGTGCACTCGCTCGAAAACCACAATCTTCTTGCAGAAATATAATTATACGGACTGAGTTTTGAATAGTTGTTCAGGCTACGTTATCATCGGAGGGGGGATATAAAGGGTAACGTCTCTGTTCAAGAAATCATGGAAACGTAAATGCATGTTTGTACTCAAACTGCAACTACTACCTTAACACCAGTTCAGTTTAACCCAAACGCGCATCGTTCAGGGCCTTCCTGGAAAGCGGAGCTGCCCGAACTGTATTCGTCTGCAGTGTGGATGTAGACGCGATTTTCGTTACATTGCTACCCTTCCGTAGGTGGGAGTGTGCATTTTTCGGAGCTTGCTTCGAGGGTTTTTGGCGTATCACGAGTTCAGTGGGCTGCAGTTTAGAGTTTGACAATCGTGACTAAACGAGTTATCGATACGTGATGCTCCTGCCGTAGTAAGTACTAAAGGTCATGCTAAGCTGCGATCACACGCTTTTTTTCCACGAGTGACGATCCTAATTTATACGAGGAAAATGCGTGATGAAAGCTCGACACTAACTACGCGTCATACCTGTCGGCTGGTACACCTTCGACAGCGGCCCGGCAACGTCCAGAATTCTGGCGATATGTGTAGACGGGAAAATGAGTTCCACATACAGTTTCCCGTGTCCTTTTAGATGTGTAGACGGGCTTATGAGTTACACAGACAGGAACCTGAAAACGCTGTAGCTACTGCCAATGGATGCTGAGTGTCTCCTGTGGACGACGCTATTACCGTTAGATAGGTAGATGTTTCGGCCTGACGCTCTTTACTAGGAGAGCTCTCCGTGTTTCCCTTTTTTCTAACTCAGCGAAAGAAACACCCTTCACCGGACGAGCAACCCCATGGCCTCAGCGCACAACGACGTGGTCATTAAGCATACCCAAGTTCGCAACGGTCGAGTCGCTGATGAGCGGGCGCCCTCTGTTCCTCATGACTTTCAACGAGTTCTAGTGTTAACTTCCATGTGAGGAGAGTGCGGAGTACGGCTCAACAATTCCGCTAGTGGAGCTTTACATGGCGCACTTAACCCGACCAGCAAGTAACTGCTACCATTGCCGCTCCGTTAGCATTTGAAAATTATTCGCGATGAGTAACCGCGACACGTCACACCGAATACTCGCACGCGGGCTTGTAGGTGACAGGCTGATCTGAAGAAAAGGTTACAACCTCAAGCTTACACAAAGAGGGTAGAGCGCCATGGTTAATGCAGCACGGGGCAAGCTGCCAATATTTCCTACGACATTGTGAACAATCGTGCTGCCGTGCTGTCCGTGCCGTGATCGGCTCCCCGCCGTTCGTCCAGTGTGTCCATCATCCTGTCGAGGGCCGACAAACATGCACTCCCGGTGAACAGCACTTGCGCCTACAGCCACAACCACGGCATCGAGTTGGCAAGGTTTCAAGCAAATTATGACAAGCCCAGCAACGCCGCCTGCAGGGCTGCAGACGGCACGCAGATAACAGACCATGCCGGCTTGTGGCGATGCATGCACGAAGCCAACTGCGACGTCACCGACGACTGGCTCCAGATGGTTGTATTTAGGGATCCGCGGCCAGCCGTCGTCAGCGCGTACTTTCACCTGGGGGTACACAGCGACATGGATCTTGGACCGTTAGAAGACTTCATCGCCAGGCAATTGCCGAGTATGTGCCAGTGGTTGGCCATCCGGTATATCCTTTTCTCTGGTTTGCTGCCTCACCAATCTGTAGCGTTCTGGTACGACGATGCACTGGCGGACCCCTTAGAGTGGCACTACCACTGGTTTGATGCAGTTGGTCTCCAGCTTCCGTTTAGCGTTGTCAGGAACACCGCGAAGGCTGCAGCAGCAGGCGAGCTTCGCTTCCACCACAAGGGAATTGACGTACACCCGGGCGAAGAGGCTAGAACGGGGGCCGGCGTCCGCCGGTTCGAAGACGAGGTCGATCCGGAGGTCCTTGAGCTTGCTGATTCCGTGTTGCGTGTGTGGTTGCCCCCTGTTCTTTTGCAAAAACTTGGAGTAGCACCTTGAACGGGCTTGTTGACGATCTTTATATGCCTGGCGAACTCTTGCCACGGTGCGTACGTAAAGGATGCGTATTTTGTCTCAATGTTTCTCGACCAGGAAAGGTGCTGACGTCAGCAACGACTCGTGACTGTGTTTCATCTGCTATTTTTATTGTATTACTGTACTAGTAGTAGTGCATATGGAGATTGGTTGTGTTACGCTAACATTTCTAATCGAATCATGCTTCGTGTGAGATACTGAACTGACCACCCTGAAGTTTCAAAAAGTAAGGTGCCACACCTGAAAGGCACTCCTCGAACGCCGTGGCAACGGACTTTAAACATAAAGGGGAATCCGTTAAAAATGGGTTGAGTAATATCGAGAGGTATAATAGAGGTCAAGGAGTTGTGGAAGTTGTGCTTCCGTACTGTGGTTTAGTTTGAACACAACAGCAGGCATCCCCTGCGGTGATGACAGTCAAGGGGGGATAGTATCAGGAACAGTTGACTAAGGCCGCTGAATAAGCCACACGCGACATCCGGGCTGGCTGGATTGGAAATCTCCGACCTCCGGTGTAACGACCTGCGTCACGTACGCTCGGATGGGTTGTGCCAATTCTGCCGCACGCTCTCTCTATCCAAGTCGACACGCGCCACGGTATGGTATAGAGCACATTTTTGTTGAATGAGTTCCAACAACGAGGGTGACTCCTCTTCAGGATTCTCCCCATAATATGGTGTCGTTGGAACCTTATTTGTGTTGTACAGTCATATTCCAAATGGACCCAAGGTTTTATCGCGGTGTATCGTATGCAGCCCTATTCCAAGTGAGTGCTTCACTCCGGCGTGATACAGGTGCGACACAATACTCGTGAGGTAAGAATGTTTGGATGATGTAGACGAAAACCCCGATCTCTACGGTGACATTCGCCTAAGCGTAGTTCAATCAGCGCTGGAGAGCGCAAGAGGGATACACTGCCGAAGGGAGGGGCAAACACGTAAATAAAATATGCTGCTGAATGAAATTGACAGAAATCACTTGCCGAGAACGCGTAATAATGTAGCGTCAGCAGGCATGTTTCAAAGCGAGTCGACGGCGGAAAGAAATCCTGACCCGATCTGGAAACAAACACTTTAAGGCACGTACCGTGATAATAAGTACCTGGTATATTAGGAAGGGATTGTCGCGTAGCCAATAAGTAGAGAGATAGAGAGAGAGAGATAGACAGGACGAAGACGATTCTAAGAAACAAAAATACAATTCAAAATTGCTTTCCAAGTTGTGTCCGTGGTGTATGCACACCCCTTGAAGCTTTTCACAGGGCTACAAATACAAATACATTCGGAATCGAACCATCACTACCGCAGCGTATATAGTTTACCGGGCCGCCCACGGCAAAAAAAAACTTGGATCATGCACACATCCCCTTTTCGTTAGAATGAATTTGAAGGGGAAAATGTACTGAGGAATGAAACACACTGAACGGAGCGCATATTCCCGGACGATGGGGAAATGTGAACTTCTCTCGTATACGTAGTAGATGCGTGTGCTATAGGGTGGGGGTTATACTTGCGATGTTGTACTTTTCTTTGGACCCTTCGCTGCTCCACGCAGGCTGCAACGTGCACGGACAAGAATACTTCAGATACGCATTCCCCTTTTGGCAAGCAATGCTCGCAGGACGCAAACCACACCCATCTTCTAACACGGCCACACGATCAGGTCACGTTAGTAGCCAGGACTAAGCGAGACAAACACCACGGCCCAACCTGCATGGGATAGAAAAAATATCGTAGCTCAGTAAGTAATTGTCAAAATGAGGTGCGATCGCGAGAAAACAGGAATAGTAGTGATGAAACCGCGCGAAATACGAACCGTTCCATGATATATCTTAGCCAATCGCTGACTTTCCTGTGTCCACGGTAGGAAAAGTGACGGAACAAACAGCTTCGATGCAGAGGATATCCCTCTGAAGCTTCTAACTCTCTTGGAAATGTATATGTGTCGATTGACGGGAAGGTGTGTCGATGGAAACGACGGGTACCTGCTATTACTTCTCTTGAAAGAAAAAACATTTGATAAAACGAGAAAACAAAAGAAGGAAAAATAGCGGAGAACAAATGAGGCGCATCACGAACATAGTCAGTAGAAAACACTATCCGCTAATAGCGGCCCTAACCACAAAGTTCTAGCAAATTGGGCCACGTATGACCGTATTGATCACACCTAGTATTCGTGAGTATAGTATTGAAGATGCATATAGAAGGGAAATAAGATTTGCTTGCTGTATTATGTGCGCCGATTACTCTCCGGATGCTGTGGATGGGCCGAGTTTGCATCGATAGTAGCCCATTTTAGGGATCTCCCTGTTTGAGACACTGCTGCCTCTCTGTCGTCGAACTTGCCACAGCATTTGCACCGTGTGTACCGTCGTGTGACAAGAGCACCTGCGGCAGCAGCAGCAGCAGCAGCAGCAAGAAGGGGCTGCAGTAGGGAAGGCTGCGGAGGCAGCAACCACCGGCAAGCAGCGGCATGCCTTTTTTCAATATCTCGCCGTCTGGCGTGGTCAATGGCTGATGTGCCTGGCATAGTGGCCTATGGCTGCCGCGCCCCCTTATCGACGATTGACATCTCCCAATTCGGTATCCTGCCGTCTCGCCTCTGTCTAGCAGTATAGAATAACCACCACCACGGCAGCAGCAGCGCAGTTTCTTATGGTTTACGTGAAAAACCGTGGGTCTTGAGCTTCGCTGACGACCCTATGGTGCCGGTGTGGTCCGTCCGGAGTGCGTATAGCACGAGTTTTACATGTAAAAAAATAACTCAAACTTTACTCGAATCTCATATTTGCGACCTTCGTGTGTTAGATTTATGGCGCGTTCTACGGGATATGATCGTTTCCCGAGTGGTCTACAAAAGATCACAGATTCGAAAGCAAATTATTCGCTCCCTACCAACTCTGTCAAAAAGGCGACTGCTTTAGGTACGGTATACTCTACGAGATAGACCAGATTTGTTGTTGATGTTGCCGTTCTAAACACAAGGGAACGCTATAAAATAGCGCCCTCAGGAATGCGCCGCCGTATACACCGGAACGTGTTCTACTTTTTATGAACAGTACACATACATATAATACTTGGAATATCAGGAAGGGATTTGTGGCCAAGATCCGTTGTTCGGATGCCTGGGACCGTGATGCAACTTGAGCATCCTGAGCTCTTTAGTTCTTGTTTCACGTTTGCAGGCTCAAAAATACATCAACCGTCGAGGACGAAGCTGATTTTCCCGCAGCATCATTGTCTACGACTCAAAACTATTTGTCCCATCGGCCTGGATAATAACGAACATGTAGTCAAGGCCAGTTTTTATTCGGTGACGTAGCGATTGTGCTGTGCTGCCGTGCGTGAAAAAAAAAATCTGCGTTGTAGCGAGCCGCTTCGCTGCTCGCTGGCAACTTCAAGCACACGAAAATACCCCGCGAGCCGTTTGTGGCTGTCGACGACCGTGGGCTGGAGAACTCGACTTCCTCCCACACCCCATTAGGAAAGCTTCTCGATGTTTTGTTGTGGAAAGCTGTTGCTGTCCGCAAGTGGAGTGCAACTGTTCAGTTGAGGGCTAGTTTAGTTCCGTTTCGTAAACCCCAGATGTCGAGAAAGTTTTATCATCGCAGCACGTCTTTAGTCGGCGTGTAGGATACTGTTGAAAAGCTACGGGAAAGCTGTCTGGAGCGAAACACAAGCGGTTGTAACTCAATATCTTTGAGTCAGGGTCGCTCTCCGGTATGCACGAACCAGCCGAAGTACTAACCACGGCACGTTAAAAAAGCGATTGATTTTTCTGAGCCAATAAAACACCCACACATCAGAGTGAACGGAAACTCAGGGACCTGTAGACGTTTCGGTACCGGCGTGGCCTTGACGTTCCGCCACAATGCAGTCCGTCGTCGAATGACAGCCTCCATTTATTGTGAAGCTGATCAAAAACATTTTTTCGTCCAACATGTGAGGCAGATCAGTCAAGAGATCAAGCATAACAGAGACAAACCTAAGCAAAGCGAGGGATAGTCATACCCATATCAGGGACAGAAAGGGGGTCCCGCAGCAACAGTAGTGTGTCGACAGCTCACATGAAAAAATGTCAACATGAAACATAAACCGGAGAGCTTTAAATACCGAACGACTTACAAAAATGTTTTTGTTTCTTCAATCCAATTTCGGACCACTTGGCTATGCAGCCCGCCCTAGTCCCCTATTAATATTCACTCGAGGTGAGGTTGGAAGCTAACGGAGAGCGAATGATCGTTTCGCTTGTTGTTGATTTTTCCCAAATTATTTCATTCCCCGAAAAATGAGTGCCTGGTCACAATACCTCAAAGCTTTGTAGCCGGAAAAAACATACGACAAGGGGGGAAAAAGTCAGATCAAAACATACAAAAGCATCCACAGAGGGGTGACGTAAAATCGTGTCGATAATCAGAAAGAAGGGTGACGCAGGTAGGTGTCTGTGCGATTGGTGGCAGAGGAGAGAGAGCGAGTGATATGAAGCCAGAGGTGTCATCTTGTTTGAACCGGCTAGAGTCTACAGCCAGGGGGTACGTCCGTCAGCCTAACTTTCAATCATATAATAGCCGCGTGAAACCTGACGTGCGACATACCACGTGCGTGCGCGCGTATATTCGCGTCCCTCACGCCTAACTATATTGTGAATACATCATTGTTTTTCTGGAGGGTAAACTGAGTAAGAACTGCAGGGGAAACAAGAGTAGCCAGCCAACCGGTATTATTGCAAATATCAGGGTTTTCCTCGAGACCAAAGTTCCGTCTCAGGACGGGGATGTCGGAAAATCGAGAAATCCAGGGTTTCTTCTGGACGGGATACGAATAAGTATTGAAAGACGGGGCGATACAGACCGGGATTGAACATTCACTGGATTTGACGTTGAAGTGAGTACGGGCAGAAGGGGCATAATTGAGATTGCATTTGATTTTACGTCACGGGATTTTACGGGACGGACAAAACGTGGTATTTCACGGGACGGGATTGAGATATCACGGGATCTTACGGGACAGATTTTTACGGGGGGAATAGTCACGGTATATCACGGGTGGGGATCTTGATATCACGGGATATCACTCAATGAGGTGTTTCAACGATTGTACACATAATTTTTAGAGTACACAGCTAGCACATCAATGTTTCGTTTTGCATATTTTACTACTCTACATTTTCTGTAGTACTCCGCAAACAACCACCAAAAAGGCATGGCGTGGGTGAACTGTGTTGGTTAATCAAATGGGAAGCGGAAAACCAAGCAAACGTTTGCGTACGATGTTTTCTATATTTGTCGTCTTCTTTACATGGACGAGCTGCTGCTCTAACAACTGTGCACAGTGGTGCTCTTTGTAAAACAAGCCGACTACACAGCTCCGCCACCCGTAGCCGCCGTAGGAATATTATAAGCGGAAAGACTCGCACATATTTTAGAAATAATATAACAGTCGATGTTCGAAGTTGACGCGTAACCGCTGAGCGATACCATGATCAATCGTTAGAAAATTGGGATAAATCAGAAGTCACGGGCGAATCACACGGAATAACGTGACTGGTTCGGACGGGACTTGGGGAGTAAAGAAAATCAGGTTTGCACCTGGACGAGACACGGATTTGAAAGGATGTGCAAACAGTTTATGGTACTGACTTTTACGAGATCAACACTGAAAAAACCACTGGACGGAATCGGGATTACTTGGGGTCGAAAACGGGACGGTCAAGTTTTTACGGGATCACCAGACTATCCCGTATCCCGTTGCAACTGGAACGGGCTCAAGAGCGCCCAGGCTATAACGAAATATACAATTCCAGAGAGTCAATGAGTAAGACCCAGCTACTGTATATGAACACGTTATTGGGGGGGGGGTTCAGATGTGCAGTTGTTCTAAAACCAATAGCGCAGGTATCCCATCACTGTGAATAAAGCTTGATAGTATATTTTTGTCGAAGTGAGGCTGTTCGCATCTTCAGGCAAGCAAACATTATCTACAAAGTTTGGAGTGATATCTTCGTGTCATACGTTCGTCCTGCTCTTCTCCGATGTTTATTTAGGTTGCTGGCGATTGGCATCCACAAATCTACTGCTATTGTAACTAACGGGAACGGTTGATCAGACTGTGTGGGTGTGGCGATTGGAGCGAGGCTAAATGTACCGCCCCCCGGCCCTTTCCCGCCTAGAGTGAATGCGTTCCTGCTTCAAGATTCCGGTATCTCCTTTGACAGGGATAAGCCCCTTCCCCTGGAGGCGAAACGGGGCCGACAGCTTCGAATCCAGCTGAACTCGCCATCGATGAGAGAACTTCATTCCGGGCGTCATCCGAAGAATCCTCGACCCTCTGCGATGGCAGGGTTTTGCCGAGTAAATGCTGTGACGACATCGGGTTAGAGAACATCGTGTGAGCGTTCGGACGGGCAAGAAGGCGGTCGTTTTTTGGTCGATCAGGGCAGGCGGAGACTGGCGGGCGGGGGTGGAGCACAGTTCAAACTATTACTGTACTGCAGCACATCTTCATAAAAAAGCCTGGTTTGAAGTTTCTTAAAAACAGGCTTTAGGCACACGCGAAACACAAGACAGTCCTATACCATAGCACGAAACAAGTGTAGGACGCACCGCTTCCTATGTACGAGTTCGAACCGGACACTATTACGGAGGAACATAGTTAATAGGACCTACGGGTGATACAAAAACCTATATATTTACGTATTTATAGTAACAATATTTGGTCCTGTTACCTATATTCCTCCGTAATAGCCAAGGCAGCTGTCTTTAAATTCACGTCGCCCGCTGCTGTGTGGTCACACACTCTCTAACTCTCTGGACGAAACGTTACAAGGACACATTGAGTGGTGTATTGGCAGCCCGTTGATGCTCGACCCGAAAACTGGACTGGGCGCCGCTCGATCGACGGGTTGGCCGACTGCTCATGAAAATAACCCCACCACAGAGACCTGAGGGATAAACCCGGATAAATTTGTGATCCGTATCAGTAATACAGTAAACCCGGTACCCGGTAAAGAGTACGGGAAAGCCCCTGCGAATTTGAGGATTGAGGATTTTAAGGTCGAGGTTTGTACAAACGCGGTAATTTGAGACGGAATTGGTAGGTCAGACGGCCACACGATGTGTACCACAAGGTTATCGATAGTTACACTCTACGTATATGAATGTGCCTTCGCTTCGACAACACTTGTACCTCCGCTACGATTCGGCCAGGTTGTTGGAGGACAGCCCGCATGCCACGGCGGTAGAGTTGCACCCATTTGTTTTCAGTGGAGCAAGGTCAATACTATCGATAGTACTTCAAGTAAAGGCCTTCGAAAAAATGAAAAAGCAACCCGACCAACAACCACATCGTCTATCACGGGGGACAATAGTAAATAGGACCAAATATTGTTACTAAAAATAGGGAAATATACTCGTTTTTGTATTCACTGTAGGTCATATTTTATATGGTTCCCTCTCATTAGGTACTACCAGTAGAGCGATATGGACAAACGAAAAAAATTCCAGTGATTTCGGGGGGAAGAGTGCCGCCAATCAGAAACAAGGTCGAACAAAAAGTGTTGCCCTTCAGACCCATCTTAACTGGGAACTTTAGTTTGAAATATATATTTTTTCTGAACTATTTTTTATTGGCAGCTAGTACGCCGTTCGAAGTCAAATTATAATTCATTGAATCCATTTTTTATTTTCAACCAAAGTTCCCCGTGAAGATAGAGGCCCTAAGATGGGCTGGGGTCTACCACGCTTCCTGCTCTGCTGCTGTGTTCAATTGTCTGTTGTGTTCAGATGAAAAACAAATTCTACCAGTACGTGCTAAACGATCCAAAAGATGGCCATATTTGAGAGGTGCGTACGGACAAATTATGGTCTTTCCAACTGAAACCAGCGAAATTGTCTTATCTGCTACGGGGAAATAAAAACTTTGAGCGCCCGCCGCGCGCTTTAGAGTGCCCAGATCGAGCAGGGACCTAGATCAGTGTGCTCGGTTGGGTCTTCCGTGTCTGTGAACGTGCTGGTTTGCTGAAAAGTGTTGCTGCAAAGAGAAAAGTCAGTGAGAGTTCGAAAAAATGGCAAAATATACGTACGCCTGAAATTTAATCAAAAGTATTACTGTAGAGGGCTCCTCAAGTATGTGTGCCGTCATTCGCCGGCACTCATGCTTCGGGCAGGGCGGTGAAGGAGTTTGAGTTGTTTGATTAGACATAGCAAACAAACTTTGGAATTGAAAGTAACGTCGAGATTTTCATGAAGTATCATGTGCATCATCAGACTCCGAGGTTCATAATTTGGTAGGAAGGAGAAAACCTGATTTCCAATGCGTCGTAGTCTAGTACCAGCCAGCATATAACAAACAAAAAACAGTGTAAAAACACTAATAAATGAAGGATTTGTCACAAAAATTGCCATCAAACGCAATGAGAGAAGATTTGAAACGAATTTCTTGGCGAATGCAGAAAGAAAGGTGCCGTTGGTGGTGCCTTGGAGAACCCTGCGGACTCACTTCTACAAAATACGGGCAGCGTCTTTGCGTCAAGCATCCGGGTCGTATCCGTAGCCAAATACCTTCAACAGTAGTAAGTAGCGAACAGCCTCCCAGCTCGGCGCAAGAGACGACAGGTTTTGAACAACAACACTGTTTTCCCCAAATATTAATACTTCCAAGCAATAAATTTCCCCAAAACCAAACATGTTTAACTTGTAGAGAATACCCCTACTAATAGTTGGCCGATTAAAAGTCTAACACCCCCCCCCCTTCAAGATTCATAGAACCAATACGCAGTCCGAATAATAGGGGACCTGGTCAATACGATAAGCTAACTGACGTGTAGACGACTCGAAGGGCAAAAGCGTAGTTGACAACGGCAGTTGGAAGAAGCTCCTCGAGGACGATGTACGTCTCTGCAACCACCTATCAAGTTTGAAAAGCCCCGACAAAACAACGTTACAACCCACGGGGACAAATGCGATTGAGAGCAGAAACTCTTAAATGAAGTACATGATCGCCACCATCATGATGGAAATAATACGTACGCAATTGAGGTACAATCATGATTGGAAAACGAAGACGACTTTACTTCCAGCGAGGAAAAAAATGAGACGAGAAAAATAAACCACCCGTCCATGTGAAGGACAGCGAGCGGCGCACGAGCTGCAATCACACTATTAATATATGACCGCCACCGTTATGATGGAAATAATCCGTCAACGTCTTCGCCAGACACGAGACACGCGTGCGGTAGACTTTGTCCTTTCATGAAAATAGAACACGGGACTTGACAAGTGCTGCTGTCCTTGTACACATGGGTGTCGCAGTCGCCGAAGCGCAACCGGCCGTCGTTGCGAGGTCGAGCGGCGACGCAGCCTGAGCAGACCCCGAAATTGGAACACTTCCATTCGGGGTTGCCGGTCGGTTGTGATCTTCCAATCGCCTCCGCTGTGCACCACTCCTGGCCTTCATGGGTCTTGAACTCAACTAACAGTTGAATGACGCGACAGTGCTGGTATGCATGTAAAGCGCAGACTTGGTGGAGCAATGAAAGTGTAGTTGTAAATGGGTGGGGGGCGTAGGGGGTAAGCGAAGTCCACTTTACGTTTTTTGTTCGAGAATAAGCTTCAACTACTATGAATATCACAACAACAAACAGTTATTCATAGTAATACCAAGATTCTTGATGTGTATACCCCAAATCCGGAACCCCCAGCAGCAACTTTTTTTTGTGAAGAACTAGCATCAACAGCATTATCGTCAGTTTGTCTCTGCACGATAAATCGCGCGCTCATCCATGCACGCGTATACAGTATATATGTTCGGGGAATTCAAGTTGAATAGCAATGATTACGTCATCATACTACAGTACCCCCTGTCTCGTCCCTCTCTCTGGTTGCGGCGAGGGGCTCCCGGAAAACTGTATCGTGTACAAACGCATACTAGTGCTTGTTGTTAATACCTGGTAGGTAACGTGGTACCTGGTCCGGGTGCATTCTATTTTGGAAACGTGGATCGTACGATTCAAACAAAATACATTGTACATTTCGAACGTAGATATTATTTTTGAAATAACATAAAAATCTACCAAAATCGAATCTGCGCATACGTAGAGAAGAAACAAGAACAAAAACAACAAATTGTACCGGTACTACATACTGGTGCAACACAGCAGATCAAAATCCTCCAGACGCGATCGTGTTACGTGCTTGTACTCGTATACATAAAGTTACATACTTAGATCTCAATCCCTGAGCGTGCTTGGTTGGTACATTCCTGGCCTCGCAGATCTCCCACTCCGAAACCGCCTCCCTTCATTACTTGCCGGACCTTTCCAGCGGTTCTCTGTTTTCCCCTTTTATATCTCTCGCGTGGCTTTCTCGGGCCTCTCTTGCTTTATTTTTCTTTCGTTTCGTGTGCGTGCGTGTACTCCGGGTGCGGCGCCTCGAGCGTACCCGGCGCCGTCGCAGGGTTCAGCGGGTGCTGGCGGGTGGAGGGGGGGTTGCAAGGAGAGCGGTCGCCGCTTTTGTGCCTAGGCATCGCGTGTGCCTCGGGACACGATATGGGCATGAATGGGCTCTGTCTGGCCTCCATTTGGGAATGTCGATAGAATATGTACGAGGTTTTGAGGGTCGTTGGGGATTGCAAGGTGATATTCAGGCGGTGCCTTTTTAGTCGACCGGGCTGGAAGTTGATGAAGGAGGTACCCAAGCTGACTACCAGGTATTAGTAGCAACATTGTCGAGCTGGCAACCGACGGCCACGGTGAGGAACCGGGCGCGACGCGAGGCGAGCGACGGGGCTCACTGTGGCAGAGAGTAAGGAAAGCTTTGCCCGGACCGAATCGGTGGCGAGGTAGGTCGCGGGAGGGGCGGGCGGCGTACGAGGCTGAGAGTAAAGCACTGCGGTGTATATATATATATATATATACAGTATATATTGACAGGTACGTGCAAGGTGTTCCAATCAAGCAGAAAAATGTATTATCTTGAGGGGACGGGGGTAAAATATTTTTCCACCAATTTTTTTCGGTTTCATTATCTATCATTGTTTTTTGCGGTGCTGCTCTTCCGTCCCGTGCTATCTCTTTCTTACAGCAGTTCATACAGCAAGCATGACGGAAAAGGGAAAGGAATACCCTACCTCGGGTATGTACAGACGTACATTCGTGCGTATGGCATGTGAGCGAGCGTAGAGGGGGGCGCACGTCCGGTAACTGCACGCGACGCGGAGCGGATGTAGTATCCGAGCTGTTTTGTCCTGAATCCTGAAGCTTTGTTCCGAGACTCTTGGCATTATCCAGCCGTCTGTTTGCACGATGGATCATGATAAAGCTTAATTCAATCGTGGCACCTTTGTCCGGTTGGCATGGTGACTTAATAAGTTCTTCCTTCTCAAGCAATCTTAGCGGGCGGCGTTTGACGTAGGCCGATCGCGGAGAGAAGCTCCTTGTGAACTCATTCTCGTATAACAAGATATTCGTGAAACGAAGAACAAACCTTTTGACGAAGAACAAGCCGATATTAGCAGTTTTTCGTGATTTTTG
>JBBMHQ010117079.1:6463-20715 GCA_037834295.1 Postelsia palmaeformis
CGCATAGACTGAAGGCATACAAGCGCATAGACTGAAGGCATACAAGCGCATAGACTGAAGGCACACAAGCGCATAGATTGAAGTAAGGCATACAAGCGCATAGACTGAAGGCAGGCATACAAGCGCATAGAGTGAAGGCGAATAAGAGCGACCTCGATGAGCGTCACGACTGTGGAGGCGACTAAGCGCGGACGCGATGGTAATTCGTCCGCTGTCGTACTGTTATCTACAGTAATAGCTTCTCCAAGGCTACCTCATGTCTCTTCTTATATGTTGAGGCAATGCCACAGAGGAAGTGTGCAGTTATCCCCGGTGAACCAGTGACGGTCTAGTGCCTAGTGTTCTTGCGGTCAACAGCCGAAAGCCCAACATAGTAACATAGTAACATAGTAACATAGTAACATAGTAACATAGTAACATAGTAACATAGTAACATAGTATAGGGGCCAATGCTGACCTGGTAGGAACACGAAAATTGCATATACTCGCCGAAGCCTCGCGAAGAACAACACCCACTTCTTCAGCGGCAACAGCAGCCGTGAGTGTTCCCGAAGCCCATCCCACTTATAAATACCTATCGTAGGCCTAAAGCATCTCTCGCAAGCCTGCAGTGTCTCTCCTACACCTACTCTCCGGGATGGGCGTGACCGTGCCGGAAAAAAAAAGAGGCTGGGTTAGGGTACAGCAACACACCTGGTGGGTACAGCAACACGCAGCAACAGGGCTTGCCGATAACGGGAAAGCAGCGGCCGTGCGCACGCATCTACATGCAGACTTGTCGTGCAAGAAGGCAAGGAGTAAAGCCTCAACCTGAAGAGAGACTACACTCCGGGTTAAGTTATCTCGCAACCGTGCCCCAGCTATCGTCCGACTACCCCGTAGAGCTTGAGCTTGCGCAGTGGCAGCCCAAGCCAAAGCCGGCGAGGGACAAGTGAACATCAACGACAAGGACACATCGGGCACTATGGTCAATCGCAAAACAAATACCTAAACTTTTTTTTCCGACCTTGCAGGTGAAAACAAAAACGACTGCTTCCTTGGACAGCAGCCCGGGATACAAAATCCATTCATAAAAGGAAGGGTGCAGTAGCTACCGTAGCTCAAGTTAGGTACTCGCTCTGGTGGGTTTGATATGTGAAACACTGTGAACAGCTGATGTGAGCGCTGATAGAAGCTACAAAGAAAACGCCTATACCAGCCACTTGACACTATGTTGTTGTTGTTGTTCTTGTTGTCTTCACATTAAATCGTCCTTTCCACCCAACTTCATCAGTACACCCAGTGTCCGTCCTGATTCCTTATCCTAGAGAGGTACTGATTCTGTGGTCACAGACTGTGAGACAGAGGAAACCTACAAAAAAATCTCGACACTATATAAGATATATATATATATATTATATATATAGATATATATAGATATACCTTCGGTCGGACGGCTTGGACCTTTCTACTCACATACAGTAGCTTCTACTGTAATAAACAGTGGAAGCTACTGGTAAACAGTGGCTTCGAAACCCCTACTGATACAAAAATTCCAGCTTGATTCATGGTCCGTCATTCAGCTCAAAAGGGGTCCCTGCGGTTTAGGCGGCCATGTAAATCATCAACTCGCTTTTGTGTCCAAAACATCTACCAATCCATTAAGCAACTAATCAATCAAGCGATCGATTGATCAACCAGCCAACCCCATAAACAGTCAATCGATCAACCAACCAACCAATCAACCGTTTGAGCAATCAATCAACCGAGCAAGTAATCATGTACGCAATGAACACATGCGAAGGGCGATTGCACAAGCATCACAAAAGAGCTAAGCCTGTTTTGCTGCTCAAACTTTTCCGTCACAAACGGAAGGGAGGTTTACACGTTGAACGATTGGATCCGAATACTCGATGTCCTCACCTCGTCAAGAAGGTCAGAGGCAAGCGCTTCACATTGAACCCCTATCACCGTCAGGAGCAACGAGTCCGGCCACCCATCCGGGGGTATTCTTACTGTTTGTTCCAAAGACGTTGCGCTCACGTCCAGCTCGCGCTCCGTTTCCCCCTTAGCATCTGTCCATAACGCCTTCCAGCCACGTCATGCAATGAATGAGCAGAGGGGAGGGGGCTGGGGAGGTGCATTGATTGTACTCATTGTACGTATTGTCCTGTACGGTCGTACTACTGTAGTAGTTATGCGATCATAGACTTTCGCACACATGCAATGCCGGGACGGAGCACCTCGGGTTTCCACTGACCAAGTCAACATTGCTGCATTTGAGTATAGGGGGGGAGAGGTACATGCGGGCCCAAATATCTGTATCACTCAAGGGTATGCGATAAATACAAATCGCTTTGACGGTCCACCCAAGATGTGTACACTGCCACCTACTTTTTCCAGACGCGTTTGATACGTATCTAAGATACATGCCGATGTACAATGGTTGATGCATGGGCTTGCGCGTATAACGTTTGACAAGGTCACCAAATTCGGTAGGGCCAAGTTCTAGGTGAGGCGTGAACTTCCCGGTATCTCGCATCACCAGAACAAAGTAAGAGTACACCCCGTACTCCCTACACAATATACTGTGTACAACAAGACTATCGGGCAGCAGTCACAAAATATCTTGACGGTAAGTCTTCAAATACGAACAAAAAAAGCCCACACGGGTAGCGTCTCAAAAGGTCCTAAGTGCAACAGCAATCATGAGGGTGTTCAATGAACACACGGCATGGGGCAGAGACAGCAGCTGGCAGCAGCAGCAGCAGCAGTAGTGTCAACGGTCGAAAAAGCGCCCTTGGTGTGGCCAGCTGGGGGCACAACTACCACGAGCAGCTGCGCTGCAGCAACACATGGCCCCTCGTACGAACAACCGACGACAAGGGTTGGCGTTGGTTTGGACAGACATCTCCAAGCCTAGGTTAGACAGCAGAAAAAAAGGAATGTCAAAAGGCCAAAGGGGCGTGGACTTACAGACTACACCACTAATAACTAGGAAGGGTACCGTCAGGGTCTAGGCTTGTGGATTGGAAGCCTGCCAAAAGCCACCCACTGCTGTTTCGACTATCGGCCATGACACAGTAGCGATTTTCCGGGTGGAATGGAATATAATATACATATGTAAATGCGAACGATCACGGCAGCTCTCAGCCATCCTAGCGGAAGCCTGAGCGAATTGAAAAAATCGAGCTTTGTACCGGAGTATGAGCCCCCGGACACAAACCCGCTCGGCTCGGTGTCTCGCCCTCGCTTCCTTGGTCGCTACTCTTGGCGGGTCGCGCTCCCCAGCCTCAGCCGCGCCTTCTCTCCCGCGCGAGGTCGAACGCGGCCCTGAGATCGCCGAGCGCGGCCATCAAACATCAAAACCTCCTTCTCTGTGGTAGGCCCCGGGGAGGTGGCTCGGTGCTGTCGTCAGCTGGCTTAGGGTTAGGGTTAGGAGATACAGCAGTGCCTTTCGGCAAAAACAATTTGAAAGCTCGCCTTTGGCATACGCTACAGTCCACACCCAGAGTAGTACCGAGCGCATCGTAACGAATCGCCCGACATTTTTCAGTTGTACTCGTGCTCGTACTCGTAGAGTATATTACGTTTATTAGCGGCACAACGACGCGAGTCGACGAGGGAGCTAAGGACTGACATGACGTATTCTCGAGATAAATAGAAAGGAGTGAATCGTACCGCGGATGGAGACTTTAGGCATGCTGTATACGTGACCTCGGATCTGAGATTCGACTCCTGTATTAGCAGGAGGGCGATCACAAAATGTGGGAAGAACGATAAAAATGTAAACGAAAAATAAAAAACTGGACACGAGATTTCGAGAAGCTGGTCCATTCCGTGCTTCGGTTTCCCACCTTTGCGGATCGGCTTCGATTCTGTCCGCCCAGCCATAATTCCCGACCCTCGGAGTTGTTTACACCGGAGTTAATTACAGGATTGCAACCGTGCCGGCTTGGTGTGATTTTGATATACTCCTGTAAATACTCTGCTATGCTGCACAGATAATAACTATTAATACCAATACTGTGTTTTCGGCCGAGAAAACTGGAGGTACTGGGACTATTGACTACAAACTATTGACTATTGGCTATTAACAGCATTTCAGCTTCGATAATGCTAACCCTAACAACGTTTGATACTGCTCATAAGGCGAGTCCTCGCTGTGACTTTGACTCTTCTTTGCGGATCATCCTCGACCATGGTGGCCTAGCCTTTTTTTACGGGTACTCGGGTCCCTTCACCGTACGCTGAGTTTTGTACATCAGTACTCGTAGTGTTTTTCTTTCGATGGCAGTACTGAGGAGGTACTGTGAATACTGACACCATTTACAAGATTCGATATTGTTCATACTGGCAGTACTGGCAGTATGTTCATGTTCGATGCTGCCCATGCTTCGAGTGCTAATTTCGGATCTGTACGTACTGCGAACTACGGGTACGGCCTAAACTTCTAGTATCTCCGGGTTCGATGTTGCGGGTACTGCCGGTACTCGCACTAACTTGGGAGGGTACTGAGAGCCCTGCAAACATTCTGGAGTCAGCGTGCTGGGGAAGGGTGGGGTGGGGTGGGGTGGGGTGGGGTGGGGTGGAGAGGAGTATACCCATGTATGTAGAGAGGCATGTGTAGAAGTCGCAGTAATCCGGGAGGGTACTGAGAACTTTGGCAGTATTCCGGAACTAAGTGCTCGTAATATACAGTACCACTATACGAAGTATATAGTATAGTTGGCAGTGTTATGTACTCTCATATAGTGCGAGTACTCGCAGCACTAAGGTACTGGAAATACACTCTCAGTACACCTACCGGACGTGGTGTTCTCCGAGTGTGACGTATACTGGGATGGGCAGTTATCTGCGCGCTGCTGTGTGCCCGCGAGCGAGTGCTGCTGTGAGGTCGATACAAAGAAGAACCGATCATCAACTGAGCAGATTCCCTAGAGAGAGGTCTGGCCGGACATTTGCAGACTCTCTACCACTTTGTTCCTAACCCCAACCCGAACCATGAATGTTTATGTTCACAGCATCTTTACAATTAGGGACAGAGTGGTATGAGGTACTCACTGCAAGCTCTGACTGGCGAAGAGTCCTGCTGGGATACGTGTACAAAGCAGTTTGAAGAATAGACGCCGGTAGAAGCTAAACTATTATGTTGTCTTTTATTGAGCCACGTGAGATCTAACGCCTGAGACGAGACTGAGAATGGAGTAACAGGAACAGAGCATCAAATGACACAGAATCTGACGAACAAAACAGGTTGAGAACTGGAAGTGAACAATACCATAAAGGGGACTGCGAAATAATATTGACAACTAAACTACGTAAACGGCGCCGTCTGCAAAGTGTAGCAAAAAATGAATATCAGAAGAACCGGGGCTGAAATACTTACTTCTCACACGAACAAATCTGAGTGCTAGTAATAGCGACAACAGATAACCACGTCCAAAAAAGGCGAGGGCGATTTGGTCCTATAACAACCGTTGGCATTGGCAATGCCTTCATTCATATTGAGGTACACAACACACTTTCTACAAGTACTTACTTATTTATAGCGTGGCATACCCTCCTGCAACACATGACAATGTTAGGGTTATGTACGCGTGACACTGCTGAAGTAACAATATAGTTTTACGAACCAGGCAACCCCCCTATATACCAGGAAATACTAACAAACACAGATGGGTATGTTCCGATCCAGAGCATGGGCGGCGGCGAATGCCGGCACCTATGCGGAGCCCTTGTTACAATATTGGCATTGTGTGTGGGGTGAAACGACAACTATTTGTAGGTTATTTCGTTATTTCGGATATACGGAATCTTGTAAACAGCACATACAACAACGTTTCTGCTGCAGGGCTCGCTCCCGTTCTACGAGACAAAGATCGATTCCCTAAGGATCTTTTTGAACTGAAAGCGTTACTTGTTAGCTTACCATGGTACAAGACGACATCCTCTTCAACGGCAATTGCGACGGCCGTCCTTCGGCCGCTTGCGTCGCTGGTGCTGGTACCCCATTGTTTGGTTTTTTCGTGGTGGGCGTGGTAGAGGCCGACGAGGTTCGCCCACTGCTTGTGACCTCGCTTATTCGAGGCTTCAAGGAATCGTCTCGGATTCGCTGCTGAGCCGGCCCACTTCCCTTGCTTCCTTTAAACCTGATCGAGCAAATCCACGAGCTCGGATTTTCAACAGCCACGCCACCACAACAGTAGCTCGGAGAGGGGGCACCGTGCAATGCTGTACAGTGCAGTACAGTAGAAGAGTACACTGCAGTGCAGTCAAGTTATACGAACTCCAGTCGAAAAACCTTGCTGCGCAATGCGGGTGTTGATATGCACTGCTCTGTGTACCGTCGGTGCGAGTCCACCGGACAATTTCCTCGGCGCGAGGAGCGGAGGACATCTGTGTACCGTTGGTGCGAGTCCACCGGACAATTTCCTCGGCGCGAGGAGCGGAGGACATGCCGGTGGTGGAGATCGCGCCACCCACTCCACCATACAAGGAGGCGAGCAATACGCATGGTGTGGGGAATCCCTACCAGCAATAGCAGCACGGCAGTAATCAACAATGTCCGGTCCAAACTATTGGTCTCAAGTGCCTGGTCCGACAGTATCGCAGTATCAAAGTAGACCAACTGTGGCCAAAACGTGTGAAGACCTCACGTGAGCTTGGGCAGCTTGTACTTGGGATCGAGGCGACAGTCATGCTTGCTCATCACGGATTGCATCACCAAGTGGCACACCCAGTCGCGCTGCGCCCCTGTCTTGTCTGCTTGGCACTCCTTCACCGTCTGCAGTCGCCGAGCAAACAACAGAACGGCAGACGGAGAGGGGAGACCGAACGTTCGGTCTTAGTTCATAGCTTATTCAGCGACCACTGGCAGGGCTCTCGAAGATCGAAAATCCCCTTCTGTTACTATAGAATATCACTTTTACTATACAGTATCACACAAAAGACCCCTTACACAACACATTCTTCAGGAAGCCAAGGCCTGCAAACAAAATATGCAGTGCTGTGGCTTCATGTGCAACGAGGACTCAAATGAGAACAACTGATATGCCACGGAGTCCTAGACACCCCATGCGGGTAATTCTTGACACCTCGGATAACGTTGCCCTTGGATAACACTTATCTACGTCATGGGGCCCAACCCGCGGGCGTGGCCACGTGGTAACATAGGGTTACGTAGCACTGGAGGAGCAACCACAGTAACGAGTTCACACAATGTTAACTGGAATCCCACGAATACACATACGCCTCAACATTAAGTTTCTGCTTGATGTCGTCCAGCCTGGTACCGTGACATTATGTCACACCGTAATCCGTGCTTGTACGAATACTGTAACACAATTCGGACTTGACCATACACGTACGTTACCACACTACATGCTCATATTGATATCCGCGGATATACTGACATGGTAGCATAATGCTACTGTCTACGCAGCGATAAACGTAACACACTAACATTGCGTTACCCTTCAGAAGAGAGTTATACATAACACCCTAACATAGCGTAGCCATGTTGGCCAGCACTACTAACATCCACAGCACGGTAGCGATGTTGTAACACAAACATAACATAAAGAAGTGGCGAGCACTATTGATACTACAGTGGAACTACGTAATTCAGACCTCCCGCCTGATTGGCTTAGGGTCGGATGACGAAACGATTATTACGAGGATTAGGGTTAGTAAATAGGACCTACGGTAAACGTAAATAAGTATAACTTTTCTAATTTTGCTAACAATATTTGGTCCTATTTACTTTGATCCCCGGTGAAAGTTCACGTTAACTTAGGGTTACAGCCTCAGCCGCCCCACACGTTACGCTTTGTCGGGATGCTAGGCTGAAGGCCGAGGTCTCTCGAACATAATCTCACGGTGTTACTGCTGTCAGAAAATATCTGATTTTCACATCACGTTATTACACTGTGTTACTGTATTAATAAACCCGGACCTAACATTATGCTACTGAGTTACCGTTGGGGCCAAAGTCGTTCCAACGTATCGTTGCGACGCTACCCTTCGGATCTTCCCGAAATCCAGCTTGTGTCACACCTGTGCTTGTGGTAAGCGGCGTCGGAGTAACATAATGTAGCCGTATTATTCAATTTTGACTATGTATCAGTAGGGTACACATGCAAAACATTCCCGGAGAGGGAGATCAACATGACATCCCTGGTTACATACGCCTCCGTATTTTTGAAAACACAAAACGGGATATTTAGGAGGGATGCCCGCAAAAGAATATGCCTAATGAGTAGGAACCCCGACCAGTACGTTATTCATCTAAAACCCCATTGCGTTATCCAGCATAGCGTCATCTGCGTACTCGTACACGCGAGCTAACACAGCAGTAGCATATCGGTGATGTTAGATTGGACGTGTACGTTGTACTAACTACTGCTGTAAATTGTATTACTACAACCTAAACCCAAGCATACGAGCTAACACCTAAACACAATGCTGCTGTTTTTATCGACCATGTGAGTTATCCGTTCGACATATGGTATGGTAGCAAGATTCCCGTTCACACTCTAACATAATATCGATCGATATGGACTGCTGCTGCGGTTGATACGGGAATAAAATTCCAACGTTTTAAGGGCATGTACGCCATCTCTCTAAGATGTATTACGATAGCAAATAGCCAATAGCCGATAGCCAATAGCCAATAGCCAATAGCCAATAGGAATAGAATTCCCCCGAAACACTATTACGGGGGGCATAGTAATTACTAGTAGAAACAAAGATTGGGAGTAAAAACAGCGAAATAAATACCGGTAGGTTTTTGTGTGTACCATAGGTCCTACGAGTACTATCTATTATGGTTCACCGTGATAGCGAAGTTCTCCTCGCCATGGGCTGCCTACCCTACGACCGTAACACACATATGTATAATATATATATATATATATATACTGCGGTCAATATGGGACCAAGGCAACACTCTTGACAAAACGCTACGCGATGGCCTGCCGATATCTTAGCACACTGAAACTATGTTATCACATAATCCCGAAGTAGTTGTCTTAGAAACGTACGTAATAGTTACAAGAAAAAAGTGGCTGACGCCAAACAAAAACCTAAAACCTGAGTTGATAGCTTATCCGGGGTGTGAACCTCTACAAGAAAAATCGCCTATTACGGGGGACCATATTAAATAGGACCCACGGTACACACAAACACCTATATATTTCGCCATTTTTACTAACAACATGTGGTCCTATCAACTATGGTCCTCCGTAATAGTTACTAATGAGAGGAATAGGTGAATAGCACAATCTTACAGCAGCACTTCAGTTCCAAAGGTTGTATACACCTACGAGCCAAATCGAGTATCTCCGTGATAACTATATCGTTCTGGAGTCTCACTTCAGCCCTTAACATCCAAAAGCATACTCAAAAATAAGGGCGCGGCAAGAAAAATAACAGACGCCGTCACGAGAACGGACCGTCTCCAATGCCACCTGCTACACCGCGGTCGATTTCACGGACACACTTGACTGCGAATACTCCCTGGTGGATGCACCGTCGGCATGGGACGATATTTGTAGTGGTCACCATTCAACATGGGATGGGCACCATTGCTCACAAACAATAACCAGTCAATATGGGACGGCTGTCAATATTTTGTCGTGGATAACAGGTCAAAGGGATAGTCGTCAATACTTCTTTACTGTACTAACCCCAACCCTAATCCTAGTCGACATGGGACGGGCGTCAGTAAACGTATTAATAGTGGAAAATCGGCCAACATGGGACGCCAAAAAATACTCGGACTGTAGGTAGTGAAGAATCAGTCGACATGGGACGGCCGCCATTACTCGAAGTGAAACACCAGGAAACATGGGACAGCTGTTAAGGGTTCTCGCCTTCGGGTTGACGATGACGTCGTACACGATGCATTCTGCCCCAGCATTATCCTTGTCCACGGTGGGCGGCCCCACACTTATCGGGATGTTCATTCCTTCCACCTGTCCTTGCAAATATCGTCACAAGTTGCGCCCATGAGCACATGACGACAAACACTTTTGGCGTGACGTTCGATAAAGTGTTAGAAGCTGTGCCATGCCACTAGGGTGCTGTACCGTGCCGCTGCAGTGCCGTAGCAGCATGCCTGCCACTACGGTGTGGTAGCATGCCACTTCAGTGCGGAAGCATTCCACTACTGTGCGATAGGGGGATTGCTTTCGGATTGAAAACGTTCTCAATCACGACTGACGGGACCCGTGAACTCAATATCTCCTAACAATCCAAGTGGTGTTGTTCCATCTTACTCGGTGTACGCATACTATGGTATACTATAGTCGATGGGACTGTACTTCGGGTTGCGCGTTGATCATGTATCATGCATCTCGAGATCGGTTTTAGGGTGAGGTATGTACTTGCTTAATCCCAGGGCATATGATCAAAATACCAACAAAAGGAATTCGGCGTGAGTTTCGGCAGATTGACGGGAAACTCAAAGCGCGGCATTTGTAGAGTCTTCTCACGACCAAGAATCTCGCGGAAACATCGCTGAGGGTAAACAAAGAGCATAGGTCGAAGGCATGCCATCAAGAAGATCAACCACGGCACGAGGGGCGCTGTAATTGCACGAGGGAAACCGCTTGTCATGAGAGAGAGAGTGGCACACAGTTTAAACGAGAAATACACGATACTGCAGTAGCAGTGGGGTATGAAAATGACACGATAAAAACCTAACGGTAGTGGGATTGTGGAAAGATAGACTCTGCTTGCACCTCTAAGCCGTCCCCATCAAGCTTTTTGGCCATGCCGGACTCCCCGATACGCTCGTGCTGGCACACGTTGACGAAGACCTTCACGCCCGAATCGACCACCTTCGTTTTGATCGCAAAACCAGACCTGGGATAAACCTGAGAACATATGACACGTACACCACCATCGCAGCACCAAGCGAAAGAGCGACACGCACAAGAGGAGAGGAGTCATGACGGCGGTCTCTCCGCGTGACATCAAACTATCGGACACATACTGAAACCGGGGGGTCTGCTTGGAGAGAACCGCCGAGAACACCCTGCCCCTTACTCGAAAATCTGAAGATGTGATCGTGTGAACCAGCTGTCGCAGTGCTGCTAGAGTCGACTAAACCTTGGCATTGGAGGGAAACACTCGAGGGAAACGTTACTCGAATTTTCATTGATGAGGACATCACCACCACCCCTCTGTCAGTATGATAGGCCGAGGGTGCGACAACGAGCGCGCTTCTAACCGGCAATTCCAAGGGCAGACAAAGCAATCGGGCACCGAGTGGAGGGCAGACAAAGTCAATCGGCACCGATTCTATTGTAGATTACGCCACCAGCAAGTAACCATCGACTACACACCGAATAAAAGCCAGACAAAGCAGACAACAACCGAAATGTGGGTGTAGACTTAGGGAAGACTAAGCAAACGAGGAGGTGCGGGTACTGACCATGATACCAGCTGGCTTTGACCGAGCCCCACCGGTCTCAAGCTTCCTCCCTCTTTGCAGGTTATCGGCGATCGTCGGGTTGCCGCTGTTGCCACTGGCGTCGTTCAGGTGGTTGGCGGCGGCCTCCATCGCCCTCGTCTGCTCCACACGGGCGGCAGTCAAATCCTTCCCCCCTGCTGCAGGGCCAACAATCAGCCAAGATATTCGATGAACACTATTGAACAGCTACCGCTACGATCTACCGCTGTATAGCTACCGATGTAAAGCTACTGCTGAAAAGCAAATGCTGAAGCTACTACTGAAGAGCTACTGCTGAAAAGCTACCGATGTAAAAGCCAATGCTGAAAAACTACTACTGAAAGTAACTGGGCAGCAGGGCACATGAAAAAAACATCTGCGGCGCTATATGCCCTCAAGTTTACAAGGATACCATGGCTGTCACGAGAGGTTGGTGGGGGAGAAGCACTCGGAATCACACTCGAATGATTTCCCCAGTGTTTACAGTACAGTACTAAGATCACAGTACCGACTCTAAAATACGCACAAGACGTATAACATGCCTGATACCTGGTACCTGATACCAATGAACAGGGAAAATAATGAAACACTACGGCTGTTTCCGATGCGGTTCAGTTTCGACGTTCAGAGCTGTCTTTTTTCAATTGAAAAAAGCGAACCTGCTTATGCAGTCGATATGCAAATCATGACCGGATTGTTTTCAATTAGACCATCCGATATCCCTTGTCATATTTTGGCCCAGAGTCAAAACGACTTTGGTCATCAGATTTTCGAATAAAAAATGGCATCGTCTCTAACTTCAAGATGCCATCGAGGACAGAGGACAGCAAGCAACGATCGATGAGTTGCAGGGCCACAAACTTCATAGCGACTTTGCTTCGCGCCCGAAGCAGTCGGCGAGTCTCTCCGTGGCCAGACAGACCCCAGTGGGGTGGCACGGGCTCGGGCCTAGAGACCAAGGGAAGCGCACTCGGCGCGCACTTTTCCGTGAATACATACTCGTAGACTACAGCAGCAGCAGTCAGTCATATTATGAAATACAAAATACCACGACAGGTTGACCCTATAGCGCACTCGGCACGTTTCTTCGCCGCCAGGACAAAGACAGTCAGCGTTGGCTCGGGTGCTGGGATCCTCCGCGCAGTGCAGCGCACTCAGTGCGTCTCTACGCGGGGCCAGACCACAACAGCGGCAGTTGGTCCCGGCGTTTGGTAGAATCTCTGCACGCACAATAAACTTGATGATCCCGCAAAGTAAGGCTGTTTCGATTTACGAAGTTCACAGCGGAAAATTTGATTGGATTATAATATGATGCTCAAAATCTGAACCGCATAGAATTCAGCCTAAAGGACGCAATATTGACAATAATGCGAAAGCCAGTACGAATCACCGAATTAGAGGGATGCACGAAGATATCCCAATAGTCTGTGACTGCGAACAGCGACGCCGATGATCCTATGACTCAAACTGGATGCAACACCTCAGGGTTAGCTTCTCCCTGGTCCTTCGCACGCCCCAACTGAAGTTGATTGGGTGTACGCGCAGGCAAGCCAAGAACAAGGCATAATGGTTATATTTACGTACCTGAAAGGCACATGTTACGTCAAATGGAAACGACAGCATCGCTGCAGTTTCCGTTGCAATACCCGGGACTCACGTACTGCTGTACAAATTACGACTGCAATATAAGTACCGTGCACAGGGGCAGCCTCCAAGCTCCCACATTAGGGTTAGGGTCAGGGTTCGGGTTAGGGTCAGCTCTGATACGAATCATACGAAAACTCTTTAAATACCCTAACTCACCCTTCTACGTGCTCGCTCGCATGCTATCTCGATAGATGTACGAGCGGGGCCAGCGGAGGTGCTGATTGGGTAGTTGATCGGCGATGCCCCGCTCAATATTACAAATGGTATGCTTTTTTTTCACTGTGTTGATCATGTACCAACCAACAAACGGAAGACTCGCCTTTTCCTTTCATTTTTTCGAGGGGCATGAGCGATACAACGATGCAAAAAAATACAAAAACGGCCATGATTTGTCTGGAAAAACAAAAGCAACAAAGGCGAGTTCTCCGTTTGTTTCGACATTCGATTCAAATTTGAGGTTTCATTTTCGGATCGGGACTAGCAAAATTAAGCTGGGAATCGCAGAAACCCAAATTCTTCGTAGTTACTTGTTTCAAATGTGAAAATCGTGTTTGGGCAATATCTCTTGATGGGTGGCGAATTGGGCAATGGAAGTAATATCAATTTTCTCCGTGGGTCCTCAGCTACGCCTCCCCCACCTTACGCCTCGATCGGGAACGCCGATTATGTTTCGAATTTTGTGTTGAAAATTGACGCTTTTGAGTTCCCGACGATACCTCGTCAAGATCGAGTCGAAATTAAAAAATGTCTTGATTTCAAAATACATTTTTGGCCCTGCGCGTGCAGTGTATATTCAGGGTCAGTGCTTTCAAATTTAAAGTCCAAATTCGTAGTGGTTCACGAGATACGACCTTCGGATAGATATGGTTAATCTATTTTTGGGCTACTATTTAATAGACACACCCAGCACGTACACTATTAGGGTTGCTAATTTGTGTTTTTTGGGGCAAAAAAAGTGTTTTTTGGCCGTTCTGGGTTTGACATAAAACATCATCGATGAACCAATCAAATCGTAGCGGAATATCACACAACAATAGAACAGGCTGAATAGTTCGACGTGAGTCGCACTGCTACTGCTATTGCCTTGCTGCTGCTGCTGCTGTTTGCTACTGCTGCTGCTGCCTGAAACAGCAGCAGTAAGCGCGCTGTACACGCGGCCCCAACATGT
>JBBMHQ010117190.1:0-20709 GCA_037834295.1 Postelsia palmaeformis
TCTGTCTGTCTGTCTGTCTGTCTGTCTGTCTGTCTGTCTGTCTGTCTGTGTGTCTGTCTGTCTGTCTGTCTGTCTGTTCGTCCCTTGGTCTACCGGCTTGAACGTTTGAACAAGGACCGACGCTTCGTTTTCCTCAAAGCTCTAGTCAAAAATGAACTTTTACGCACTCGTAGCAGCCTATTTGTGTACCTGCACGTCTGTTTAGGAGTTCACTGCTGTCTTTCCTCATGAATAAAGACAACTCGGTCGCCGGAGAGGGGGCACCAATGCTGACACACTTGGATGCCCCTCCTACTGCAATACGTTGTCAACTATTCCCGTCATAAATCGCGAAACAAACCATTACTCTGCGTGTGTGAAAAATGCGACGCTGAATGAAACGAGTTCGACTTCACCATCTCCTCAACCTTCACTACGAAGAAAAATGTCATGATGTCGCCATTTTACGCGGACGGCCCGACCTTAAACTGTTGAGGAGAGCCGAAGCTACGTTTTTGCTGTCCTTCCTAGTAGAAAAACTCTGTGCTGAATCATGCCGAAGTTGCCAGGCTGTCTGGGGTTTCACTATACTGGGCAAGCTAATCTTCGACGGAGAGTTGCTCCGCGTTTAGGTCACAATACAAAGCATGACGCATCTGTGACTGTGCCTGTTTGATAATTTTTGATATTGCTGCAAACCTCTACAGAATGGGACTTCGGGGGACGATGTTTTGTCCGCGTCCGCGGCAAGGCCGGACGGGACCTTGGTGCTCGGTGGATACACCCAAGGTGCCTGGAGCGGCTCCATTGCGGGCGGTTTCGATTTTGCTATCGTGACGTTGGATGCCGACGGGAAAGAGATATGGCGCTGGCAGGTGACATGCATGGAATAGGCAATGGACAGGTCTCGCTGTCAAAGATAGTGGTACTTGATATGACACTCTGCTGACGCGAAATGTCTTCCGACTCACCCAAGGGAAGAGGAATAGACAATTCGCACGCACTACTCGACAAGCGATGTCAGCCGCGAGTAAAGTGCGCGAATCCCGGAAAAACGCAACCCTGTCTGATTATATGTGTCCTCGAGGTCTCGCGCCCCAGAACGTTCCAAACCTACTACCCCATACAACTACATGGGGAAAGTGACTCAGGTAGCGCAAAATCAGGAACCAAACTGCGCCGTTTCGGTGCAGCCACGCGCGGATAATCCCTGATTGAAACAATGAGGTCGCCTCGAGTCCCAAAACCAATAGAGTTAGCAGCACTAAGGAACATTTTCCGAGTATATCAAGTGGCTTCTACTGGCCAAAACCTGTGTCACAGATGTGACGATAGGAGCCCCTGGTTATGATTGACAGGTAAACCGAAGTAAATTTCATCAATCTGGACCAGGTAATGCTGTTACAGAGAATGGTAGTCGTGCACTTTTTTGTTGTTGTTCCGGTAGCTCAGGTGGGCGTTTGTCCTCCGGAGATGTACCGCTTAGGTGCCCTCCACGGACAGTCCCTTCATTGAGCAGCTACTTTCCCACCGGAGATACACTCGTCGTTCGCCTTGTCTAGGGATTCAATGACTTTGGTAGGCGTTTCGTCCGAAGATAATCCGTGAGTAGCTCCTGTATGGGGCGTGCGATTTAAAAGTCGATTTCACTACGTACAGCCGTAAAACCGTTTTATTTTCTTCGTTTTGGGGGTGTCTGATTATTTGTTCAGGTTTTATTTTCCTCCACCGATGGGCTTTTTGTGCCGCTTGGTTGTCTGTTTTCTATGTTTTTTTACGCAGCTATTCGACAATGGACCGCTCGTGTCCTATAGTTGGGAGTAGCATGAGTTTACGATGCCTATTTCCATCGGAGATAAGCAGCTCGTGTTCCAATGCGGCGTTCGAATCTGTTATTGAAAGCAATTTTGCTCGGGTGGCCTGTTTGTGTTCCCTTGTTGAGATTCCAAATTTCTGGTAGGTTGTTTCAACGCCCGATTGATTCATTTCGGTCTTGGGGGTGGTTGGTTTAACCCAGATGTATCAGTCGTAGGAGAAGAATAAATAGAAATAGCAGGACCAAGAGTGGTAGAGTAGTAGCAAAGTTGGAGTCGTGGCAGCACTACTACTGTAGGAGAAGCAGTAGTGGTGGTATTAGTAGTAGAAGTGGTAGTATTAGTAGTCGTAGTAGTAGACGGAGTAGTACTACTGATGGTACTCCTGCTGTAGTAGCAGCAGGGTTCAATAAAAGGGGCACATGTTTAATTTACTGCTCAACGTACTGTATATGGAACTAAGAATCACCAGTTTAGGTCGATGGGTTGGTCGATATGTTAAAGAGAGTTGTTATATTGTTATGTACACCAAAGATCGTGAACATCCTGCTCGTAGTGGTTCATTACATCACACAATCAAAAAGCAATATATCCTACACTGCCATCTCATATCCAAGTTACACACAAGAATATAAGCTACGCTGAGAACCCTCAAGCCCACATCACTATTATTAGGCAACGCATACCTTCTGTAAGCCTCACGGTCGGAGCCGTGGTCGCACTGCTAGTATACTGTTACCGGAAAAGCGAACGCAATAAAACTCTGCTTGTTGTGTTAAGTAGGGCTGTCACATATAAAACGTTAGGCACATAAGGACCCCGCCTATTCACACGAGGCTCACGGCCGCACAATGTGTGGAGGGATTGCAATGTGTAATCGACCACCGTTGGAGGTTGCCTTGTTGACAATTTCGCCGTCGTAGAGCAGTATACCTCTGTGGAGGCTCACGGTCCCGGGGTCCTGCGTGAGCAGAACACAAATTTGCGATATTTTCGAGCAAACCAGCAGTAGTGGTTTCCCATGTTGGTAGTGGACGCCCGTATTACAGAGCTCTGATATATTAGAGATCCTTCTCAACACAACACAACAGAATACAAAGCAACCCAACCTAATCCAACGAACCACATCATATATCTTCTCTTCCCAGCCCACTCAAACCTACCCCGACGAAGTTCGATACAAACACTCGTAACACTTTGCAAAAATTCATCGATGGTTTTGTGTGGCGCGTGCCTATCCGACGCGTTGAACCTTGCAATAACTGAGCGTGCTGAGTATATTGCGAGAGCGTGCCGCCGTACAGCAGCTGTAACTGTTTGCAAACACGTGTGGTTGGTCTGCCCGACGCCACAAATACCACGTTTGGATCATCTATACTTCCGATGGACTCGGTCGTACGCAAATATCGCAGGATGGGTCTGCGGCCGCGGGTGACGTGACTGGAAACGACTACATGTATGAGCTGTCTGCAGACTCCGAAGGAAGGGTCATCTTTGTTGGGCAAACGTACGGGTCATATGCAGCAACAAACCTCGGAGGTAGTGATTATGTGGCTGTGATGCTCAATACCAGCACTCTAGACACCCCCTCTTCCACGGCGTCTCCCCCGCCCGCTACCGCGCCTTCGCCGTCGACTGTTCTCACGACATCTGTCCCATCAGCTGCCACGCCAGCTTCTCCGGCTGAATCACCGGCTTCCACGCCTGCTCCTTCGCCATACTCAATGCCAACCACACCGGCTCCTTCGCAAGCTTCCACGCCAACTACACCGCCTGGAACTACACAAGGATCATCCAACATGGCGCCTATCGCGGCCGGTGTAGCGTCTGCGGTCGCTGGCGCTGCCCTTATTGCGCTGGGCCTTTGCCTACTTAAGCGAAAACGTGACAAACAAAACTGCACAGCCCGGCAAGTCCATTCTCCTGTGGACGCCGTCGCCAAAGGAATTGGCGCAAATACACCCCAACAAAACCTCGTCGCCCAACCGACATCATTTCGACCCGCCGAGGCCGCAATCCTGCACAATCCAAACGCCCCACCTCCCACGTATCAGCACGCGACGGCGGCACTCCAAAACGCCTCTGCACCCCCGCCGCCCCCGTACGCACACGCGACGGCCGAAGTGGCCGCTGCGTCGGTGGTCGCGGCGACGGCTGCTGCTGGTATGGATGGCGGAGGTAGCCGTGTCAGCGGAGGCAGCTATGCTATGGGAACACTTCTAGCACCAGCGGCCGGAGTGGCCCAGCACGGGGATGAGACGATCACTCATACCGGCAAAAATGATGGTTTTTCCAAGGGGGGTGTCTGGGACAGGCACTATTCAGCGGCAGGAGAATATGAAACGTCGGCTTATGCTGGCCAGTTCGGTGACGGAAGTGGTGGTGGTTCAGCAAATCGGTCCTTGATTGTTACGTCCTCCACCGGCAGCATTTCGACAGGAGAGAGGAGCTCATTCACCCCCGCCTACGGCGGAAGCGGCGTGCCGGGTGCGGCGTTCGTCACCGACGAGTCTAAGGCAGTATTGGACATACGACCATATGCTTCGACCGACAGCCGAGGGTCGACTGGCGGCCCCGGGCTTGGACGCGCGATTGGAGAGGCAGCGCTAGAACTCGCGCGCAATTGCCTCATTCCGGGCATTAGCGAGGCTGCGTCAGCGGTGTCCATTCTTGTTGAGCTGGCGACGGGTAGCCAGGACACTAAAAACAGCACCGAGCCGAGCCTCAAGCGGTGCCGTTCGATCGTCCTGATGCTTCAGCGAGCGACGAAGGTTCTGGGCAAGGTGAGTTCGCGATGTATGTGTGTGCGCTGTGGGGGCGTCTTGCGCGCTTGAGCCGCGTGTGATACTCACTTCGATGTTGCTCGATATGCTGTACTTTTGTTTTTCAGTGTCGACATGGATTCAGAGAAGGCTCGCGGCAGGTCGAACTTGCCTGCCGCATCTCACTCAAGCGTCCAACAATGAGGTCAAGGTTTTTCACGATTGCCAGTCGAATGAAGACGTTGCTCATTTAGCATGTATTTCTTTTTTGTCCAGGGGGTTATGAATTTGGCAGCCTTACTTACCCCGCGTTTGTGACCCGGTTGTGATAAAAAGTGTAGATTTCACTATCCAAACAAGTCTCCCGTTTGTTGATGGGCATACCTGATATCGCAATTAGTGTACGAGTAAGGTTACGGCATAAGGGGGGGTGTCATAAAGGCTGATCCTCTCTTATCAAGAGGTGGAGAAATCACCAGAACCATCACCATGATGGCGTACTCTCGCCCAACCCGAGTAACATTTCAAGGAGCTATCCCAAAAATACCTTCGCTAGACACCCTTTTCGCGCTAACGGTCACTGTGGCTTCTCACCTGAGGAGCTCCACAGGGAACACCCTATCGAGCCGAAAATCATGCAAAAATATTCCTATATAGCGGGAGGGGTCAGATATCTGCGTGCATCTTATCATAGATTCCAAGCATGTTGGTGCAGTTCCTGACCTGAGTTTCACCAGTACGACGAGTGAGTGACTCAAATTAAATCCCTTCGCCGTCAAGAGACTGCAAGGAGTGTTTTGTGTGAGTCTCGTTCGTGTGGTGGCACCAGTCGCCGATGGCATCGTTTCACACAAGACAAACCATATCCATACCGTCTTGTGCGCATCAATACCACTGCCAATCCGTCAAAAGTCTAAATAACACAGACCCCGCCCGGAGAAAGTCGTTGGGGGCACCTGTGTAAACACGTCTTCGGCCGCTTGACCCTTTTAGGGCCGCAGTCCCGTTCATGGGATAAACCACATAAATTGAAATAAGTTTACCTCAAAAATGGAACTGCGTTCCTTGGTGGGTTAACGTGGTAAAAATCGTGCAGATCATTTTTCATATGGAGATATGGACGCGTTGTGCGACAAACATCATTTTTTCGTTTGAAAAGTATGTAAAATGGGGCTCCATAGCCCAAAATCGTTGCAATGACAATCTTGTTTCTAGGAACGGCGCATTTGTATACTTGGGGCTGGGAAATCTATCCGTCAGGATGAAATCTGTGTATTTCCCGAAGTCAGTCTTCGGGTGAGGTATAGAGCTCCTTACGTGACGAGCCTCTGACAATTTTGAGTGAACCTCTATCGTAGAAGGCCTCTAACGCTACTGCGAAATATGTGTACCCGATGTGTCGGACGGAAAAAACGTTGCACGTCTGAATGGAATCTAGAGCGGTGACACCACCGGAAATGAGGAGCGAGCTATGATGGAAGACGTGCACGACGCCATATTTGATCTTGTGGAGCTCATCAAAACCTACAAGGGCAAGAGCAGGCTTTCTCAGCTGCTTATGTCGAATCTCTTCCGTCAGCGTCAGGACGAGATGGGTGCCGTCGTCGACAGAGCCATCTTAAGCCTCCAAGTGAGTGCATGCAGCATATATACTAACCAAATTTCGGGGGACCTACACGGTGCGGGGTCGAATGTCAGACCTACTGGTTTGGCAGGTGGGTGAATCCGTATTACTGATGAAGCTCTATACGTCTAAACTTCCGCCTGTGTAGAAGTAGAACATGGAATGTATCGTGCTTCCTCCCCGTTGACACACAGCCATGAACCGAACACCCAGCCTCGTGTTTCCTGCGGAATAAATAAACAATAGTTTCTGTGCTCGGCGTTGTTCAGCTGGGGCTGCAGGTCCAAGTCGGAAATGATGTCAGCGCCTTCAACGACCGCATTCAGATGTACCAGGTGAGCAGGGGCCTACTACTAAGACGCGGATGTGCCGTTTGATGTTGCTGCCGCGAATCACTAAACTGCTTTAAACGCACATGCAAGGGGCCATAGTAGGTTCTGGTGAACGCACCCTCCATAGAGAAAATGCTCCTTTTGAAGGTCATATTAGAAATGTTTATCTTGTCCATTCGAAGCAAGCCGTTTGTGACGTCCTGAGTGCCGTTTTCGAATACCCGCTTATTTCGATCAACTACCTGTCGGGCTCCATCGACTCTTCCTTTTGGACAGGGGTCTATGGAGGAAGCTCAGTCCAAGTCTTTAGCGGAGGCGCGTAGAGCTCGGAGGCAACGCAAGTTGGATAAAATCGAAATCCCTGAGGACCACGTGGCCATCACCGACGAACTCCTGGGAAAAGGTGGCTTTGGAGAGGTTTACCTGGCGGACTACAACGGCCGCAACGCTGCTGCTAAGGTGCATAGGTTATTGACCTGTAGCCGTGGTTGGTGGCTATATTTCTGCCTACAATGCCACCTCACAACTTTACCTGCTTACTCACACTCGATGTATTTATCCCATTGTCCCACACCTAAATTGAACGAACGTTCTGCATACACAACGAAGTAAGGGGTCATGCAGTATAGGCATACCAGAGGCACCAAAATTAGCGTGGATCGTATTCGCGGGTGGGTACGTATGAGGCTACATGAGTAAGGCCTTACTACATTAGGCGATGACAAATAAACTCTGAATCACCCAGTTGAAGGCTAAGATGCGCCAGGGAACGCACCGGTCGTCTCGCACCAAATATCGTGTACCAGGTAATGCTCGGATGCTTGTAGACCTGAGTAATAAATCTTGGTGGTGTTCTCTACAAACCCTGAAGATGGGCTGCACCACTCACGAGCTCTGGTGTGCGCAGGGAAGCTGGCATCATCGTACTATCAGCTTGAAAAAAGGCCATCCAGGCTGATGCCTTCAAGAGGTATTCTTCTAAACTGTGTTCACGCAAACTCCCTGTGAGAGGGCAGCCAACAGGCCGAGCATGGAAGTTCGAATTTTGTACAGCCGAAATGGGCATGAACAGGACGACGATCTTCCTCGACATAGCTACTGCGGACGGCCACTCGTGGATCTGAGTATGCAGTACACGACCGCCGGTTATGCACACGTTCATATGCTGCGCTACGTATGCGTAAGGTGTTTAGTTTCGCTGTTGTATCAGTTTCCAACAACTCAACCGCTTGTGCAGGTATTGGCGTTTGAGCATGAGGCGGTTTGAACCCTGCTGAATGCCCCTCAATAATTTAAACGGAAAGAACATGTACAGGATAGTGACACGCACCTACTGTAGGTCATTGTTCTCTGAGAACAAAACTAGGCCTGGAATTGTTTTTGTATTTTGCGCTGTCATATTCACATCACTTTTTGTGTGTATTTTCCTCATTGAATCGGTCCGTTCTACTCATCGACATCAACCTCAATCAGTCCCGTCCTGAGTCTTCAATCTTTGAGAGAAACAAGCTCTGTGGTCACAAAGCTACAACACGGCTTACTACGCAAAGTGCGGAGTCGACAGTGCAACGTTGTGCCATTACACTCGATACGACAGGCACGATATACACTATACGTGAAAGAGACAAAAACCACAAGAAAGTACTGACGAACGCATATCCACCGGTCTGAATAATTGTGCTGCTCGTTTTTCGCTTGCTGATTCTACTCTTCCTTGGAGCTTGTTGAAGTATCGAGTCGAGGGCGACATGTAGCTCCAGAAGTTGATATACAGCCACAATGTACGTTCCTGGTGGAGTAATTATGGTTTTGTCATCGGACGTATGCAGCAAGCGTCGAAAATCCGACGATCCCCTGCACATGAATCAATTCAATAGTTTTGAGGTGAACTCTTTCACAAAGCACGTTTGAATGGCGGACCCACATGCGAGAGTACATTTTTTCTTTTTTTATCCTTCGGCGGATAGCTCAAGCTCGCCACACTTTCTCGTTCCAATCTCGTGATCGTAACGAACCTTCTGTATGCCGTGCATTTAGGGGGGAAATCAGGATATGCCTGGCATGCCTCGTTCAAGAACAACGCACAAACGAAGTATTCCAATCGTACTGTATGCAGTTACCATCTCCTCTGCACGACAGTGTACATACTTCCGATCAGTGATGAATCTTCCCGCGCCCTTGTAACGGTTTTTCCAATAGCATATTTTTTCCCCCTCGATCTCGATTCGCTGGACATCAACGCTGGACTACACAGGTGATGCACATCAGTAACGATCTCGGGAAGTGTCGCGAATATGACGTGCTGGGCGAATCCAAGGCAAGACCGGTCGACACGCACGGGGAAAAGAGCCAGCGCAAAGCCTTCCTGCTTGAGCTAGACGCGATGATCCGCCTCCGGAGCCCCTACACGGTCAACGTGTACGGAGCAGTCACCTCCCAGAAGGACCGCCTGGTCCTCGTCATGGAGCTTCTCTCGGGAGGAGACCTCCGCACGTTCTTGAGCAACAGTGAGCACTCCTTTCCCGAAGAGCAATCACGTCAGATCGTCGGAGATATATGCTCGGGCATGGCCTTCCTGCACAGCAAAGAGGTCGTCCACGGCGACCTTAAGTCAGCCAACGTGCTTTTGGACGGTGTCGGCAGGGCCAAGGTAAGGGTAGCACACTGCATGGAAAGTATATGTGTTTCACAGTATATCTGACGGAGGGAGATACGCCACGTCGCAGGGTGAGAGAATAGATGGGTTAATATGACGAGGGTTTCTGCGTCATTTAGAGTCTGTCCAGCCCAGGGCTTTACACCTAGTTTCCCCGGGAAGGTGGTTGAAGTTGTCGGAATATCTTGACGTCACGTTTGTGTACAACGTACGTTGTCATTATCAGCCAATCGCCTATTGTCTGATTGAGCCTGACTACTACTCATGGCCTGTGTTCCGTACCTGTTCGTTCATTGCACACATCTGGCACGTTTTTCTTCGTTTGCATGTTTCCAGATTGGCGATTTCGGGACGTCGAGATGGACGCAGCACACCATGTCTACGGGGCTCGCCACCTTCACTACCAAGTCCAGCAAGAACACTCAGATGAGCCTCGCCTGGAGCGCTCCTGAGGTGCGTGTTTTGTCTTAGTCACAAAAAACACCTCGACATATAACACGATGTCGTACGGAGCAGGCTGTTTCGGGGCTCCACGACCTCCGACCAAGATGCGTCTGCATGACGTTTGAAATAGTTGATCAACTACCACGTCTCGAGGGCAGCTTCAAGTACCGTTCTGCTCGAGCTACTAGAAGTCCATGTGTGACCTGGAGACTTCGATTTTATAGAGCAGTTCATGTTCACCCTGAAAGTGAGAGTGCACGTTACTGCCTGGGTTTGTTTCGCGCCGAAAAAAACTTATTTGATGAATTCTCAACAGCTGGATCCAACTGATAAAGTATGTACTGTTTCAGGCCGATGCTGGACACCCTTGTGCTGTGATTCACATGCCTCTTTATTGCCGTTCTGGCTTTCGACCGTTGTACTTACCATCCAAACGTTGTGTGACCGCCTTTCACAAGATACTCCGTTCCAATATAGGTGGGTAGCAAAAGCAGAATACAGTCATCCCTCTCTATTCTTCTTGGCGATGATATATCCGAGACCGTTCCCTCACAAGCGCACACCCCTACGCGTTCCTGTGTAACAAACACTACCTTCTTGTCGAGCGTAGGTGCTCCATGCGGCCGGAAGCACCTATGCTAGTGACGTCTACAGCTTCGGGATCGTGGTATGGGAGGTGCTTTCCCGGGAAATTCCGTGGGCAACCGTGGCGCACCCAAAAGAAATTTACATACGTGTGGTGCTGAATGATTCGCGGCCTGATATCCCCGAGAGTGCCCCTACCGATGTCGCGAACGTCGCGACGGCGTGCTGGGTGGCCGACCCAAGAGACCGCCCAAGCTTCAGCACCATGATGGGAAGCATGAAGGTCAACAAGTGGAACCAGTAGAAACAACGATGATGCTTTTGGTTGCCGTCAGTCAGGGAGCATCCGGGATAGTGTGAATTCCCGAACTTTCAAGGATTATCTTGGGTATGCATTACCTTGAGAGAACGACGAAGCCTGTGCGCATCGCACGGGGGGATCGTTTCGACAGGACCACCTTTTAAAGTACGGGATGAATGACTTAAGTCTGCCGCTGTGCGTTTTTTTGCCTATTTTTTTCGAATACGCATGGCTTCCCGGATGCCTTCAGGGGGCAACAACTCTTCTCTGTTTCCGCTTGCGCTTCGGCCACACAGGCGGGCGAGTGGAGTATCTGTTTATCGTTCGATCGCGGTACGTTGAACCTCAGGCTGGTGGGTTCTTGAAACTCGGGGTGAGTGGATGCTTGGAACTGCCGTCGAGTATGTGCCGTAGTAAAAGTCATAGAAAAAGACAAATCGGACATTTTAGACGGCGGATATCTCGAGCGACCCCCCTGTTATCGGCGTTCGTTCGCGGCTGTTATCTTCCTCGGAATAGTATATGCGAGGCCCTGCAATAGGACTCGGGGTCCTTGAGCATGTGTGAGCAACGGTATGGGGCCCAGACTTTTGTTGCCGTTATCGCGTACACGGGGCAGTCATTTTTGCCTCATGGTTAAGAGTTTGGAACAATCACGTATACGACAAGGTACTTATCTGCGAATTCCAATCCGTTTTTGTTTTCGATAGAAAAGCTGTCCCTCTGGCGCATTGTATTTCAACAGGATCATGTCGGCGCCTGGTGCTGTGATATTTCAAGCAAACATTTTGTTGAGTGCGGAATCTCAGGGTTGACGACATTGCTCAAGCGTTGCGCTGCTGCTGACTGGCGGTATTTCGCCCCCTAAGGACAGTGTTCTAGATGCACACATGGCAACGTCGACACAGCCGCCAGTGGTCCGCTGGAATTGCGTTAGTTGTCAAAAAAAGGGCAGTTTCTCCGGTCAGGTTTTACCTGCATGGGAACAAGGGATGCCTTTAGGGCACCAATGATGCGCAGATCTCGATGCCTCAATTTGTCAGCTCTCCCTTCGCCGAACTTGTTATTCCTGTTCTAAGTTTGGAGCACTGAGTCTCAGTTTTGGTAAATGCGCTCATGTCTGTCTGTCTGTCTGTCTGTCTGCAAAACCTTCATTTTTTAACACCTTTCAATGGCCGATATATAAGCTCGTAACATATGATATTCGTACGACGTATTTGACCCTTACGAACCGAATTTACTAAAACATATCATACCACCAGGCAATTTTAGCCGTGTAATACACCTACGACATCGTATATCTGTACCATACCGCAAACGCACCATACCATATACTGTGTTTTCGCTATCCCATACCGTCAACACATACCAGACTACATACAGTAGGTTTCCCATATTACCGTATACCATACCGCCAACAGATGGGAGATGGCTTCAGCCAGGGAGGCTCACCGGCGGTAATTCGGTTTTCGACCCCTCCCGTAGCATTCTGAAACCAGCGAGATGGACATCAGTCTGAAACCAAGTGTATTCGACCTCCAAAAGTGTCATATCACCTTTTACAGGAGACCATATTGAAAAAAAACTACAGTACAGACAAAAACCTATACCTGGTATATTTCGCTGATTTTACAAAAAATATTTGGTCCCATTTACCATGATCCCCCGTAGTAGCATTCTAAAACCAGCATGGTGGACACGATTCTAAAACCAAGTGTATTCGACGTTCATAAGTGTCACATCATACCTATTCTAAAGCCAGCATAGCCGTGTCACATTATAACCACCGGGCTTTAGTATGAAATGTTTACGGTAGGAAAATGGCGCATTTTTTGCTCGCGCCTAAAACAAAAAAGGTCTTCGATGATTTAGTGGCAACGCCGGCCACAGAGCGTCGATTCGCAAACGGTCTCCTTTGCGGTCATCAGGGGCATATCCTGCTGTGGCGACAGAGCTCTCGCGCGACGGCCTGGTTTCTTTAGGAAGCACGGCACGGCGGGCCTGGGAGTGTGTCGCGCTCGAAAGCCTCGGAGATACGAGCCGGCCTAACGAAGCCTCCTGTCATGCGCTCCCCTTTGACCGAACCGGGTGGAAACTTCGCCCAGCCCCTTCCTTTTGGTCTCATGCAGGTCCTCGGGCATCGCCATGTCAGCTGTTGGTCCACAGGACGAGTGGTGTTCGGCGGACACTTACTGGGTTAGGTCCAACGAAATGGCAAGAGTCCGACGAGTACGAAACCGGGAGTTCCACAAGTCGATTTCTGTTCGAAGACGGGGTCGAAGTTATGCCGTCCCAGGCCGAAACATGATCGAGAACAGCAGAGATTGAACCGGAAACTACAGCAGCGGTTATTGACTTACAGGGCCAGGGCGCTGCGCACAGGTCCCAGAGGTTACGCCACGGTCTTCTCTGTGTGTAGAAGATGTATTTTCCTGATACACTTTGTGCTTTCATTACACTCCTTTGGCTTCTTGAGTGCTCTCGTATCTCGAGGACGCCAACAAAAAAACGATGCCGACAGCAAAAAAAGGAGCACTGTCCTCCATCGCGATGGTAGTAGTGGCGCCCTTGCTGATGGACCTGGGGGGTGGCCCACTCCCGATTATCATGATGCAGAGGTCCCGTCTAATCAGCCCACTAGGTGAGCGTTTTATTGTCATGCTGTATTCACGCAATCGTTCTTTCTTATTTAACGCGGCATGCAGTTTTGCTGGCGCTTTGTTGGATCATGTTCCGGCGTAGAGGATGTGTTGCTCTTATTGTAGTGCAAGCAAGCAGCGACCAAAAATGCCCCAGCTCACAGCACACATGCATGAAAAACATGCTCGGGATGAATATTAGTTATTACGGAGGAATATAGTTAATAGGACCTACGGTCCATACAAACACCTACATTTTTCCCTATTTATAGTAAAAATATTTGGTCCTGTTAACTATATTCCTCCGTAATAGCTCCATCTGCTTCAGGACCACAAAGCTGTATGTTCGAAAGAGAAAGCACAGCAACCCAGCTCCCAGCATGGCGCTTGCTGTCTGCTATGGTGGGTGTGATTTGTGTTTTTTTTCGTGAGTGTGTGTGGTAGTACAACAACAACGGGAGATACTGTTTGTGGTATGCGGCAGCTCGATACTGGTCTGCGGGTATCTAACGGTTCCATATGTATTATGGGGTCTCGTATTATGTGTCTAGGCACTATTTGGTGTGCCTGAGCATTCTGGTATGTGAGTATGGCTCGCCCTGCGGGGCAGTCGCTGATGCTAATACGATACGACCCGGGTACTGTCATACAACAATAGTACCCGTATGTATGTGTGGGTGGAGCCTGTGACGCCAAGGTACAGCTCACTGTTGTGTGGTGGATGGGCCCATGACCTAACGGTACGACCCTGTGTGTTGTGCTGGTGGTGTTGTATTGTCATCCACCATCTCTCTTCTCTTGTGTTCTTCTCGTCCTACGTCATTGCCTTCAAGCCACGGTAGTACAACTACTCCGTCCGAGAGCAGTGATTCAAACACGATATAGTGTCCTGGCCAGGACTGCTCGAGGTTTGTAGCATAGTAGAGGAGAACGCGTTGCTTCATTAGCAGAGGGAGGACTGACTATGGAGATGGTCTTTGATTTTGAGGATTTCGGGTGGCAGGGTGGACAGCAGCAGCAGCAGTGGCGGTATGGACAGCAACAGCAGAAGCTGGAGATGGTTTTGGAGGATTTTTCGCGGCAGGATGGGCAGAAGCTGCAGAAGCAGCAGCAGCAACAGCAGCAGCATGCCTTCGGTTGACAGCAGAACCAACGGCAGTACGGTGGTGCCGCGCAGCAGCAGCAACAGCAGCAGCTACAGGGCCAGTACCAGCAGAACCCGGGGGCACTGGTTCTGCACGTATCACCGGACATGACTGGTATCAGCCGGAGTCCCCTCCACCCCCAGGAGCGTCAATTATCGGATTTTCCACATGCGGGCGTTGTGACGCTCGTGGGCACAAGGCCGCGATTTATTTCGCACCGAACAGCGTGTGCGATGGGTTTCTAGCTAATGGCCACAGGGCCAGGCAGTGCACTGCCCTGCCTACTATGTCTACGCGCCGTATCACAGCTAAGGGCCGCAGGCTGAAACGACGGGGCTCCAGCAGCCACAGGTGGAGCCGGTAGTGCCTGGGTCGGTGACAAGGAGGAGCAGTGGTATGTCTGGGGTTAGCGGGCTACTTCGGCAGCAGCAGCAGCATCGGCAGCACGATGGTGCCGCACAGCAGCAGCAGCAGCAGAGGCAGTTGGGAGTCGGGCCACAGCAGCAGCAGCAGCAGCAGATGCAGGACGTGAGGTTGAAGCTGGATGTCGTCAGCAAGGAACAAGCTGCCCGTAGAGCGGCTGCGCGCAAGGAGTTGTGGCATATGTTTCATGGGCCTCGACCACGTATCGTCCTGCAGAAGAAAGATTGGTCAGAAAGATTGCCGTCTGCCAAGCGACGAGCTGGAGGAGTTAGTGTTCCGTACCGGAGCTTCGACGAGCTTGGTGTTGTCGAGGAGAAAGAACTCGTTTGTGTTGAGGCTGAGGTGGTGGAGCTTGGTGTTGCTGAGCCCGAGGTGGAGGAGTTCGGGAATGCGCGTGTACAGCAGCAGCACGAGGCTGAGGTCGTGGAGCTTGGTCTTGCTGGGCTTAAGGTGGAGGATCTCACGATAGCCGGGTCCCCGTCGCCGGCTAAGGGGGCGGCTGTCGGTGACCCCGCCCAGCAACCGCAAGCGCCGCGGGGATTCGAGGTGAGGTACCATCCGTCGACGCCATCGACTGGTGTACCGCCAGAGTCTTCGCTCACGCCCCTGCCTGCTGCGTCGTCCGTACCGCAGCAGCAGATGCTGGAGGATCTCGGTGGTGCTGGCGTAACGCTCCCACCGCTTTCGTCGTTGGTGAAGCCGCAGCAGCTGCGTGGGCATGAGGGGATGTTGTTGCAGCAGCACTGGGATGGGGACGGTGTGGGCGGAGGAGTACCGCAGGTGGGCTTGGGCCAGAAGGGTTCAACATACCCGTTTGTCCCAGGCAAACGGGAGGGGCCTAACGCGGTTGGGGGGGGGGGGCGGTGATGGACGAGAGGTGGAGCTCATGGGGGAGGGGATGAGCAGCCGCAGCAGCGGGGACCGAAATTCCCTGTTCGATCCTGGGAAACAGGGATGCAACGGCAGCGGGGAGCGAAAATTTCCGTTCGACCCCGGGAAACATGCATGTAGTATTTTTTCCAGTGTCGCCTACTTTAGTGTTGGTGGACTGGAGCTACTTTTGTTCGCTTTTTTTTGTGCTTTCTTTGTGTTTGGCTGATATGTTCTTGCATGGAGTGTGCCGCATTGACGGAAGGCGTGGGGTACCTAGTACTTGCTATGTATTATAGGACAGAAACATTCCGCAGCTGCTGTCTACGTACTCGTATATTAACCAGAGGGTTTTGAGGGAACTGCACCACGCCGGCTACCTGGTTCCTTACTGCTGTGTCTACTCAGGCCGCGAGTTGTAATGGCAAAACGGGCGTTCCTGCATGGCCCATTCCACACTTGAATATGAGGAAGACGTTGCCTTGTCACTATTGTTTTGAGTGAAGAATCATGAGGGGGGGGTTGTTGGTGTGATTCTACTCCCAGACACTGTAGTGTGTAATGATGTGACTCGTTTTCTAACGAGTAACCTTGGTTTCTGGCACGAATTGGCTTGGTTTCTGACGCTAAAGCTACCCACCCGATACTGCCCACTGGGCACCTCCGGTTTTGCGAGATGTAGCCCATGTCGCGGCAACATGGAGCCGCGGTGGAAGACAAGCGCCGCATCCGTATTGTAGGGAGCAGTAGACGGAGCTTGAGAGGCGGAGTTCTGGGGGTTTGGGCTTGAATTTGTTTTTTTTATAGTTGAGGGGTTTTGGAGTCACGCTGATGTCGAAGGATTTTACTATTACTCATACGATAGATGTTTTGTCGTCTACCGAGCAGGGAGGAGATACTACTGTAGTTGTACTCGGAAACACGACGAAGACTTTCCATCACAGATACTGAAGTCTAGTTTGGGGTTATAGCACACGTGGATGCGGACGATGCGCGCAAGGCTACTGACCGGAGGTCTGTCTTTGGTGGAGCAGTTATGCGCGCTGGTATCTGTGTATGGTTCGCTCCTAGGACGTAGATGTCTGGAACATGTTTCTAACGGGTAGCTCGAGATTAACACGTAAGGTGGGCAGAGCAGCATGCCGACTTTCTCATCAAACCGTTGCATGCTGGAACGTTTCGCCTTGACCGTGTGACTCTGTGATGAACTTGTTGTGATCTAATCCACTGGTGGTTCGTTTGTTTGTTTGTCTTTCCGGGGTTTTGGGGCATTTGGTTATAGGGGATGATAGCAGGAGTTTTCGGTTTGCATGGAATGCTTTTGGTAAGTACTTGAAGAAATTACGTTCGAATTCAGGAGTTATGAAGGAAAGCGGAAAAAGTGTTGGGAGGTACCCATACGTCGAGCAAGGTTAATACGCCAGTAGATTATGCCGATGGTCTTGATGTCAGTAGATTATGCCGATGGTCTTGATGAATCGTGCCGTAAGCTTTAACTATTGGTGATTTGCGCACAATGTACAGGGGAACCAGTTACTGATACATATACGTAGTACTTTAGGATTGAGATTCGGAGTGTTGTCTTCTTGTATACTTCCGAGGGGAGTGTCAGCAGGGGGGCTGCGATGATTTGATTTGGTATTTTTATATCAGGGATCCGCTGCTGTTTGCTCTTCTTACAGGGTATCCAACAGGGAGGCCAATGGTATTGAGCGGTATGATATTTATGTGAAGACGGTGTTATTGATTTCGTTTGAAGGTTGCATACACGATCATTTGTTGGACTTTCCCTTCCCGTAGTTACTGTCTCGCTAAATTTAGGGATATCTATACTGGGATTGAGATTGAGAGATATGGCATTGGGATTAATGTTCAACATTGGCACTTCTAAACGGTGGAATTTGGGGTAGTCGTTTTACCTTGGCACCGATGAAGGCTGGAATTTGGGGTTGCCGTTTCAACTTGACAACGATTTATTTATGTAACTTGGGACTTGCCGTTTTACTTGGCAATCGGTGATAAAATATTCGGGACCTATCGTATCGCGCACCGAATAGGGGCTGTTTGTGGTATGCGGTAGCTCGAAACTGGTCTGCGGATATCTGACGGTTTTATACCTGGTATGTATTATGGGGATTCGTATTATTATGAGTCTCGGCATTATTTGGTATGCCTAGAAGCATTCTGGTATGTGGGTATGGCTCGCCCTGCGGGGTAGTCGCTGGTGCTAATACCATACGACCCGGGTACTGTGATATAATGATACTACCCATATATTCGTGTGAGTGGAGCCTGCGACGACAAGGGGCAGCTCACTCTTGTGTGGCGGATAGGCCCGTGACACAACGGCACGGCCCTGTGTGTTGTGTTTCGGTGTTGTTGTATTGTGATTCTCCACCTCTCTTATTCTCTAGTGTTCTTCTCGTCTTCCGTTATTGCCTGCACGCCACGGTAGTACAACTGCTCCGTCCGAGAGCAGTGATTCAAACAGAAACTTCGTACTCTGTGTGTATGAAAGAGAAAGCACAGCACAGCACGGTCGTCGAGTTGTGAAGTACGATAAACAGAAAATCAACAAAAGAGAGAAACACGCACACGTTTGAACGTACATACGAGTACGACTCGTAATTGTACTCGTACGTAGGAGTACTCGTACTCGAACAAACCGGCAGGAGCGAAAAACAATGACGAAAAAATAAAAACTTCAAGTAAGTGTAAGACTCACTGCAACCTCCCAACATGGTGAACCTCCTCCTAATCCCCTAATAATTATGCCGATGATTCAGTACCTCTCCACAAACTCCAGATTTCCTTCGTTCAATGAACTTATAAACTTCAATCTTCCACGTCGGAAACAATTGAAAATATCATCGAGCAAAAAAACAAAACAAAAAATCCCGTCGCCCGCTCAATCATGATGATGTTCAAATCGCCTGACTGTCTCTCTGTGTATCAATCCATAACGTCTGGAGTTATAAGGGTTGTTTCAATATGTGAAATATAGCACAAGCGGTGCTTATTTATCAGAATACATATCAACCCGCAGCAGCAACGCAGACAAAGCCCCTTCATGCTTCCCTTGTGTCTCGATGGACACGCCACGCCTAGTCACGAAAGAGGCGACCGCGCTCTTCTGACCCCCCCTATACCGGCCAGAGCCCTCCCATACCCGCGATGGCGATGGGCTCGCCCGCGCTGCCGTGCCTTCTAGGCACACGCACGAACCCAAAACTGATAGAGGAAGAACCTCTTGCCAACGAAGGTACATAGGGAACAAAGGGAGAAGTGAACGCTAAGCAACTGCTGTGTGAGTATTCCTCAACGTTGCGACACGAGATACCACACATACATTTCATTCCAACAGATACTCTGCTGCCGCGGTAGGCCAGGAACAGTACTTAAGTTCTGATGTACGCAGGTTAGTATGATACGCGGTGGCTGCAGGAAGGTTATTATGGTACGCGGGGCGATCCCCTTCTTCTTTTTTTTTTGATTCTACGCCGTCTCCGAGAGATAACATCAAGCACCACATACGCGCCACACATATCTGGTAGAGCAGAGCAGCAGTACAGCTGCATCCCCGTAGATACGAGCGGGCAGCTGTATCCTCGTAGATACGAGTGGGTCTAACGAAGCCTCTCGCAGTACAACAGAGCAGGAGTACAGCATGTGATCAGTCTTCCGATCAACCCCTTCAACAGTACAGCAGAGCAGCAGTACAGCTGTTTCCTCTCAGATACGAGCGGGTCTAACGAAGTCTCTCGCAGCAAAAGTATGTAAGGTATGCGAGGAACTTCGTTTTATTACCATCCTCCGGCATCTCGGAGAAAGAGCCACCACCCACCAAGAACGCACCACGCGCTGCCCACTCATCGAGGGAGGACTTTCAGCTGTTTATCTGGCACTCGGAGCAGAGGGTGTATCATCATTACTACGCTTGTAAGAATAATTTTGATTGAACAACGGCCCCAACATCAATATGATGCTTCTGTTTTATGTTGTACCATTTGCTGTGTGCGTCAACCTACTTACCAGGTATGCAGGAAGGAGTCAAACACTTCATGATGGCGACAGCAGTGGGGCGCCTAAAGGAAGCCATTGTTAGCCATCCCCGCGCCGGAGGTCCTATTTCGGTGCCAGTTCCGTTGGTCACACAGGGGCTCCAGCGGAACGCCCCGACCTGAGGATAGTGGCGCTTGCTTTTCGGTCTCCTCTCGGACCAGGGCGTTCGACATCTATCTGTGGATACTACTCGTGAACCTATAACACGGCAATTATTGCGCGCAGAATGTATAAAGAAGGACAAGGCGGTAAAAGCTGCGCAACTGGAGATAAATTATATTTTTGTTTCCCCCGATCCGTAGCGTCTTCCAGTCTACTGTCTACTGTATATTGTCGTTTGTGTTTCCTCTTGGATAAAATAAAAACGGGCAGGGAGACTAGCGACGCGAATGGTACTCATTTGCGTGCGTTACTAACCCAATTCCATATTCCCATCATTCCCATGGACACTACCACCAACATAAATATCCTGTATTATGTCAATGCTATACCGTGTAAGGCAGTCAGAGTTGAGGAGACGTCTATGCATCAGACCAGGTGACTGCTACTACTACTGCTGTGTGTAGTGCAGTTTTGTTATGCAAGGGTGGCGATGGATACAGAGTATGTACGTTGCACTGCTGTTTGCCGGACCAAAGGAAGGCAGTCAGAGCTGGCTTCAACGCTTGTGTTCTACGCTTTGTGCAGCGCATTGGCCGCTGGTGTGCATGAATGAGATCTAAAAAACCATCTAGGAGTACCACTACTGCTGTATTCGTCTCGAATACCAAGTGAAGGGCACGCGCGCGCACCTCGCGGTTGATACATACTTGTAGACTACAGTACCAGCGGCGCTTCAGCAACACCCGACGCGTGGTCAACGGGGGGCGTATCTCGCCGTGGCCACTGCAACAGTTGGCTGGCGCAGGTTTGGGTACCAAATGAAGCGCACGCGGCGCGCACCTCTAGGTGGATACGTAATCGTAGACTACAGTAGCATGGGCAGTACAAAATACCAAGACGAGCTAACTTGCTGTAGTAGTGGTGGTAGCAGTAGTAGTAGTAGTAGTAGTAGTAGTAGTAGTAGTAGTAGT
>JBBMHQ010117301.1:0-20703 GCA_037834295.1 Postelsia palmaeformis
AAAATGCAAGGCAAGTACCGTAGTGGGGAGGAGGGAGAAGAGCCTACTTAGTGACCCCGGATCTGAGTTACGACTGACGAGGGAGAGAGAGAAGAAGGGCGAAGATAATGAATGGGATGGACAAAAAAAAAGAATAAAAAAAGCGTCGACTTCGGACCGACCGCACCACCCTCTCGTACGCGAAGGCCTTCCAGATGACACGTTGCGAGAGCATCGAAACGAACATTCGTAAACGGCAGCTCTTTTTTCGCGGGGGGCGTGGCACGGCAAAGCAAGGAGCGATTACCCAGTCGGGTAATGTTCAGGGCGATGGCCTGTGGGGAGAACCCGAGGCCTGGGAGGCAGTTTAAGACATGACATAGATGCGTAGTCGAAGACCCCAGGAAGTTCCGAGCCACCGAAGAATTATCGGAACACCCCCCCTTGGTGTTTGGAGCTGAGACCGCGCTGTGGTCCATTGCAGCAAAAAAGGCGGGCAAGTAGTTCCGGGGGATCCTCGAAGCAGCTAAACGGTTCGTGGTTAAGGGGCACGAGGATAAGGCACAGCTCAATAGGCAGCGCCGCACATTCGCCGTGGGTGGTGCCGAAGGGACTGCAGGGAGGACGGGGAACAGCAGGAGTGGAAGGAAACCCGACCAAGGGAATGGGACCATGGGGGGCAACAGCAGGAAGGAGTATAAGGGAAACCGCGGTGAACGGAAGTCGGAAAGAAGCGGCAGACGGGGTAGCAAGGCACCAGGCCGATTAGTAAGTGTCTACGCTACTCGTGCCGCCAACTGCTGCAGCTGGTCCGAACATGATCTTCCTTTGTTGAGTTCTTTCCTTTTTGCGCTTTAATCCTCCGGGATTCTCTTGATGTCACTTTACGCTATATCTCTTGCTACTTGCGCTTATGAAAGAATGTTGTCCTTATGAAAGAAGTCTTGTTTCGTAGGTGGATGGCGCGCCTGCTGTGTGTGTTTTGTGTTGCCTGACACGCACTCTCCGGGGGTGGGGCAGGGTTAACGGAAGCAGAAAGGAGGCGGCAGACAGGGTAGCAAGGTACAATACCGACTACTCGAAGTAGGTAGAACCTGTCTATGCTACTCGTGCCACAAACTGCTGCGGCTGCCTGAAGGGAGGTTTTGGTTTGCTTTGCTTTGCTTTGCTTCGATTTGCCTGTTATTTCCTTTTGTTTTTGGTTTCACTCTGTTCACATGAGGTGGTATTGTTTCTTCAGCTCGTTCTGTATTGTTTGCCACATCACCTACGGGGGGGCACGCCACTTTTATTTTTTTATTTTCTGTTTATTTTCGATTGGTTTTTGTTCTTTGTCCTTTCGTCTTCTCTCTTTCATAAAATGCGTATGTCGTGCCTGTCGTATCCAGTACGATGACATGGCGCTGAATTGTCTACTCTGCTTACTGGATAGCAATGCAGTATCTCCGTGGCTTGATTTTTGTGACCACATAGCTTGTATCTGTATAGGATTGAAGAATTGGCACGGACGCTGGTCGTGCTGGATGTCGACGGGTGAAAAGAACGTTGTAATGTGAAGATTACACACACAAACGCGCCAGCGAGGTTCACGAACGCAGAACTTCGCAAATTGCTGCACCCAACTAGCTGTAATACCTAACCAACTAGTCTAGAGTAAAATGAGTAGCTGCAATACCTGGAGTAGCCAGCAACGACAGCGACAAAAAACAACAGCAGTCTTCAGTGTCGTCTATAGCAGGGCGCTAACCACACTCGACGATTGTTTGGGATATACCGGGTGTTGTACCTGGTATATACAGAAGTGTACAGGACTACCACTGGTTGTACTACTGCACCCCACAGCTGAAGGAGAAGCGCGATTGGCTCTTGTCCAGATCTGCATGCTTCTCTTTCCTTATGAAAGTGTTACGTCATTACGATGTACCTGGAAGCGAGTTGCTACTGCCACGGCCTATCCATTACCTGTCTGCCCCGAAATATTATAACCACTTTTAAATTGATATGTAATCCAAATGGTTCTTATATTTAGGGGCAGTGTGGTATTAGACCGGTTTGTGCTTGGCGACGCTACGGGTAGAGATCCGCGCCGCCCAACCAAATACCCCTAAAATAAGCATATTTCCTAAAGACCAGTTACGACAGACCGACACGGGAAACAAACACCACCACCACCAACAGCAGCAGCGCAGAACAGTACCGAGGGTCCCGTGCGCGCAGGCAGATGCTTGAATGGGAATGACCCGAGCTACCTTTCTGGGCTTTTTTGCTTGCCCTTGCGTGCTATCCTGCTGTTCGCCCTGTCTGCCATGGACACTTATTCCGAGACAACCTTGTGGGTGTCGTTATTTCAGCACCCTTCCTTCGGGGACAGCATTCCTCGCGTAGTAAATGGGCTGATGCGCAACAGAGGCCTCCCGCCCACTCTATTGGGGTTTCAAGTTCAGATGACAACCTGCATTTGGTGTCGGGATACGCGTGAAGCAATGGCGACACCACAAAGAGAGCGAGAGAGAGGAGAGAGAGCGACTGCGAAGCGCCAGCAGACGCCGATGGGCCGAACGTTTGTCATAGCAGCGATAGATTTGGCGTAAAGAGAGGCGGGCACCGGTCAGACGTCTGCCTCACTGTCGACAGGGCAAAAGTCGTCGCCGATCTTATAATCGAGCCGATGCCTTCAGACAGGTCAAGTAGACGGGGGGAGTTCAACCGTGCTCAGAGCAAGGCTGGACTAGAAGGGCAAGGCTCGACTTTTTTGTTGGTTTTGACGGTGTAGCTGGTCAACCGCATTATCAGTACGCCATATGTACCACATGACGGCCGCCAGGGGTGGTCTCTTACGGACTCGCTGGGGGGGGGGCGGGCAGTTCAAATGTGGTCGGCGGCGTGGGGTGCGGTCGGCGGATTTGGGGGTACAAGTTTTAGACGTGTAATCGAAGTGCAGTGGCTGTTATGTTAGTCAGTGACTCAATCTGTGCCTACCGCCTGTGCGAACAGTTGACGACAGTTACAGCATATACACCAATGCGATCTCCCGGCGAGGTTGTAACTTGTACTGCTGTCTGTGCGATTACTGCTGTGCACTGTACAGCAGTAGTACTTGCATGAAATATACCTGGAAGTACAGTATATCACTGGTATCGTACCGTATACAGCTCAAACAGTAGACTACTACGTTCGTGTTGAACACATGACGAATACATTTCGAGTACTACAGCTGTACAGCAGACTGCAAACCTATCAACAGCAGTACCGCACGTTGTAGAACTATACTCAGACAATGGGGCACCAGTAATGTTTTACCTGGTACTTTTCCCCCATGCTTTCCAGTTTGTACCTGATACCTGGGAGGTATGCACCTTAGGGTACGTTTTGGCATCATGGTTGCCTGTCGTAAATGGTGCGGGCTGGTGTTGGGTGTCGGGCATCGACTATTAAGGTATCACGTACATAGTCCTTTTACGGGACCCCTTCGGTGCTTGTTCCAGCTCCAGCCACGTTCCCAGGGTGAAGCAACGTGGAAACATAATCGTAGTCGGATTGCAGGAGTACCAGCATCTGCGGAACCAGGTGTATACTATTATAACTAGTATAATAGTACAGGTAAAGCATACCACCACTCTGGACGTAAATGTAAGGACCGTTGTCACGTTCGTACCAATACGCAAACGTCCCTCAACCCTTCAAGAACTGCAGTCTCGGTCTAGGGGCGAAGCACTCATTACAGGTATTAATAGTTTGTCCCCTTCTCGGGAATGCAGTGCTAATTTTTTTCAGATAGGAATACACGACGATTGCAACAACGGCCACATCGCGATTGGGGGACGAGGGGTGGTACTATTAATAGGTAATGTTCGAGTTTCATCGGTTGAAGGCAAGGAGTCGTACGGCACGGGCACAACGGCACAACATTAATTTACCCGTACTACTGTTTTACGGGGGACCCTATCAAACAGGAACTACGTACGGTAGACACAAAGACCTACCTGGTACGTACCAGGTTTATATTTTTCTTCTTCTTTTTACCAACAATATGTGTGGTCCTTCTATTTACTATGACCCCCCGTAATAGTTGGCGCTCGCGCTGCTCTCACATAGTAATATAATAGACAGACGGCCGATAACACCAAAGTTACCAACCATCTTGCTGGTCGCTATGTCGGGGTCCCAAAGGGTTATAGCCCTTTCAAGACTGCAGTCCCATTTTGGGGACGAATTACTTGAAATTTGACTGGTTCGTCCAGAGAACGGGGCTGCAGTCCTAGAAGGGTTAACGTCGTCCGAGGTAAAGCAGTACATACTGCGTACTCCCAGTACTTATAGTAAGAGTAGCTCCACACGTAGTGTATTTTTAATTGTGTTCATGTCTCACTAGTTGTGCTTTCCTGTTTCATGCTCGTGTTCATATGCCCATATCATAAGTGTTCCGAAAGGGTATTGGCTGCAGTTTACCCTCCACTGCCGTGGTCGCTTTCCCTATGTATATTCCCCATTTCCCATTCGATAACTATAGCAGTATGAAATAGACAGTACAAAACGTAAGCAGCACCAATGAACCTGGGTTTGTATCGCATCACTAATATCAACCTATACTTGGTCTAGTTTTGGTATTTGCGTTTTTATACCTTTCGAGCGTCAAGTGACGTGCATGCGAAACACTCGTCTCTCGAGCCTTCTCGGTTCAGGCGTCTCACATCTCGGAGCACCTGTTCATCTTTCCCGTTTCATCTCTGTCTGTCTTCATTTGGAAGCGCCCTCATATTTCTTCATCTAGACCGAGAAGTGACGTTGGGTTCGATACGGCTCTGCTATTCGCTCAAGTGATGCTGTCTCCTCGGCTTCGCGACGCCTGGAGGGCGCATTCCGGGGTAGGAGCAGGCGGCGGCGCCGTCGCTCTCATGGAGTTGCTGTCGGGTTATCAGACACTGCCTGAAGGCGCTCCTCTATCGCCGCACCGGTACGGTAACGAAGTTTAGAATCTGGAGGTACACAGAGGCCTTCAGGGCACTTCGCCAGGTAGTAGCGAAGGCAGGAGATGACCCCAGCTCCACTCATGGCGTATCGGTGTAGCCACTACGCTAGCGGCCGAGGGAGGTGCCGCAGAAGATGTTCCGGGTGTAAGGTAAATAAATATCCTCAGAGTCTTCCAAAGGACATGCCCGCAATGACCCGGAGGACGTGGGTATGATATCTCGTAAACTAGCTAACACGGGGAAGATAGAGCATAAGCAGCAAGGTCAGGGTACCCTATGGGGCCAAACACCGTAGTGTTAACGCGACCTCGGAGTTGGGGCGTGCCAATGGCTTTCTACCATTGGGGGTCTCGGTCGTCCGAGACTGCGTGTGCTAGGGCCCCGGTCAGTCGGCTGGGGGGGAAGACTCTCGGGCACTGGCAGTACGATAGGGAACGAGAAGCGGCGACCGGTGTCCCGGCTCCCGCACCACGCCAGTGGAGCCCCCCCCCTCGACGTCGCGGAGATAACATAGCGATTCGATTTGAAGAATATCCAACAAAATTCCACATTCCACTTCCACAACAACAGCATTACACAATAGGCAATACCAAACGTGTGTATGTTCTCCTGTTTCAACCGTTCGTTCTACCCGTCGACATCCGGCACAACCAGTGCCCATGCCAATTCTTCAATCCTAGAGAGATACAAGTTCTGCTGTCACAAAACTCCGCCATATATATACTACATTGTTATGCGTGAACAACACTGAAATGTGCAAAGACGTTTTCCGTTTCATCTCTGTATTTCTTCATTTGGAACTGATGAAAAGTTTTTTCCTCGAGATCGGGTTCAAAATGGCTCTGCGATACCAACGTTCTATTAGTAAGTATGCCGTTTCCTCCGTTACGGCTGCGGCTCGTACATCGTATCATTTGCATGTGATACGTGGGTGTTATCATCTGGGAACGCCCTTTTCCCAAATTTTAGTACAAGGACGGCACACATCATTTTGTGGTGCCGGTACGAAGCATACTACACGCTATGCTTCTACTGGTAGCGATATGTGGACAAGCATCGCGTGCGATGTAAGACGAGCACTAGGCTACTCTTGACGCCTGCTGGCCGAGTCCCCTCCCATCGTTCCCACATCACAACACTACATACTACCGCTGACATGCCGCGCAATCTGAAGCGACGATGCTTGTCTCTTTGATACCTGGTATCACGTAACCTAGAAACGACGTTGAGAAACGCACACAGCGGCATTTACAGCATTTTTCAGGCGCATATCCCGCATTTTTGTTTTCTTCCCATCCAATATTTTATAGTGTGACTACGTACGTACGCATTTGTCCACCTCCCTTTCGTGCGTGTTGCGCGTTCCGTTTAGAAGGCGGGTAAGGTAAGACCTCTAGATTTCAGTCTCGAAACAGTTAGGTCAGTACTGCAGTACGTCAGTGCTGGAGATCGTCTCTGAAACCGATGGCGATTTACTGTTTGGAAGGACCGACCAGGGCGAGGTGATTCTGTGCGATATTTGGGAAAAGGGACAAACTCGATTGTCACGATCTCGATTTCTCGATCCTCGCAAAATTCGGCATATTTGTACTGTATGCCGTTTTGTCGGTGACGAGCAGTACGACAATGACTCCGTTTTTTTCACGTGCTTCCACAACGAATTATGTCCCAAAATGGGTACTGGTATCTGCTTTCGGCTACGCGTGCTCTGTAGTCTGGTGTGCTGCTCTGTAAGCTGGTGTGAGGAAACGAGTGTACCCATGGTGAAGCGTTTTCTTAACTGGGAACGAAAAATCGAAAGAAACGCGATATTTTCCGATATTCATCTCGGTCTAGGACCGGGGATCGGGAAAAATCAAAAGTGATCTCGACTTTTTTTAAGATCAGGACAATCGCGATTCAGCATCGACAGTTTAATCTCGATCTCCAACACTGCAATACGTATACACAACACGTCAAAGCCAAACACGCTCATCATTCGTGTGTCATGAATCTTGGAATCGCTTCTTGAGCGGGACAGGTGAGCGGCAAAAATCTTCTATTATACGAATACCAGGCATCGGTATGCATTTTTTCAGGTCATGCTGTACTGATGTTCCAACTCAGACTCACTGGAAATTACACATTACACATGACTTTCTATTTGCCCGTGTTTTGCTATTTTTGTGTACTGCATGCCCACAATTTCGATGATTATTTGTTTGCTATTTTGTGTTTGCCCATAATTTCGTAATTTCACGAATTTTGTTTGCCCACAATTGTAATTTGCTCATTTTTGTGTGTTTGCCCATATTTTTGATATTTTTCGTCTGCCCGTAATGTTGGTTTTTTTTTCTTCGCCCTGGTCTCCTGTTCGGCAGGACGAAAGCGGCCAGGGCGAACTTGTCGCCACTTTGCTGGAGCTGGCCGAATCCTTGGTGGGCGCGGACGCGCGTAGTGCATCCCTGTCCCTGGCGGCGGTTGATGTCGCCCTGGCAGAGAAGGCTCTGACGGTGGTGCAGACGTGTCTGGATTGCGATGGAAGCACGTGAGAAGCGAAAACAGTATTTGGCGTTTTTACATTCAAGAAGCGAATCTGGTGTATTACATTCGTGCCCATCTGAAGCGAAATCGATGTTTGGCGTTGCGTTCGTAACCATCTGAAGTGAAAATGAGCGTCTGGCGTTCAACATTCGTGCCCATCTGAAGCGAGATCGACTTTTGTTTCCTGGCGTTACATCCGAGAAAGCGAAGACGGTGTTTGGCGTCACACGTTCTACGATAGAGATATGTACCTGGTAGCACTTTTCTGCTCATTTTTTTTTAGATGACGTGATTCCTTGTAAAATAACCGTCGGAATGCCAATCTTGTTTCGAAAAATAACTATCTTGTGTATGCTCGGGCCTTGGGATTATTCTTCGGGATGCAATTTGATTTTTGCTGAAGCAGGTTTTCGGGTGAGGCATGGAGCTCCTTATGTGAGGAGCCTCGGAAAAAATTGGGTGAACCTCTATCTTAGAACGCCTCGCGTTACATTCGAGGAGCGAAAACCGGTGCTTGGCGTTGTATCCGTGCCCAGCTGGATCGAAACCGGTGTTTGGCGCTACATTCGTGATTATCTGAAGCGAAACCGGTGTCGAGCGGTTTACGTCCGTGCCTATCTGAGCGAGACCGATTTATTGGGTTCCATTCGGGAAGCGAAAACGGGGTTTGGCGTTTTACCTTTGAGAAGAGAAAACTGGTGATTGACGTAGGATTCGTGTCCCTCTGAAACGAGACCGGTGTTTGGCGTTACGTTTGTGCTCGTCTGGAGCGAAGCCGATCTTGGCGGTATTTTCGTGCCCATCTGAAGCGAAACCGATGTTTAGCGTTACGTTCTTGTCCATCTGCGGGCTTATGTAGTGCTTCCTGGCACGGAGGAGTGGGGTACTACTGTACATTTATTGTTTCATAATGCGTTTTTTTGTGGCTCTTTGTTTTTGGGCGTGATGTGCATGACACACGCTCTGATCGACTGCGCTTGCTCTTCTCGGGGCCGGTGGTGGTGGTGGTGGTTATGGGTGGTGGTGGTCGTGGTGGCGGTGGTGGTTGTCGGTCGTGATGGTGATGGTTGTGGTGGTTGTAGTGGTGGTGAGTGGTGTGGTGGGTGCAATACTGGTGCAAGGTGTGGTTGTGGGGGTAGCGGCAGGGGGGGGTGACACATGCGGGGTAAGAGGTGCGCTTGTCATTTTTTTGCGCTTGGCAGTTGCTGCCCCTCTTGCCGGTCTTCGTTGACCACCACCGTTCGTGCCGCAGTTTTCTGCTGATGTATTTTTGTACCTTTTGGTGTCTACAGTTTACTATTTCTAGCTACAACGTTGTCAATAATGATCTACCTTGTCGATCTTGTCAAGCTCATCGTCGTTATCAATGTTATCGTCTTGTCAATCATACCAAATTGTCAACCTCACGCAGCACTGTCATCGTTGGTACCAATAGTATCCATCTTGATATTATCAGCCTCATTCAACCTGCCCTTGCCGTATGTACATCCACAGCACCCCGAGACGGCCCAAGGAGTGGAAAGAGCACCTCAGGCAGCTCGTGGCCATACTCACGGGAGAAGAAAGCGCTCCGGATGGGCACATCTTAGTACCCTTAGACACGGACATGTCTCGAAGAATGACGGAAGTGAAGGTTGTCACCCTCCGTGTCTTACGGCTGGTCGCGTTCGATCGTGAGAGAGTGGCCCAGGTTGGGTGTTGCGGGGGCTTTCAGGTGAGCGCGCGTGTGACACGCGTCGAGTTGGTGGGAAGTTACTGGGTTTCAAGGAGCTCGGAAGGGCGTTTTTTTCGGTAGGTGCTGGCGTTTGCGTGGTTTCAAGGTGCTCGTATGTGGTGAGATTGCTCGCGCTAGACGAGAACAGGCACACACCTGTAGTGCCGAATATACCGTACATAGTCAAGCTGGAGTTTTCTCCCCTTGCAGTTGGGCACTCGAGAGGGGTGATATGGACGGGTGATAAACGCTGGGGCTCCCGACTGAGCATTCCTATTTTGTGTAATGCGTTCATGTGTCAATTTCGGTATTTTATATTGTCATGCTGTCGTCACGCTGCCGCCCTGCTTCCTGTTAGGCGGTATCCCAATTAGCTGTCCCGGAAGACTCGCTGCTTCGTTGCGAAGCGGTGGAAACGATCGTCCATCTCCTCGTTACGGCTTCGCCCGAGCCAGACAGCTCACGCTCCCCATTAAAGGTGCCACCTGAGACCAGGGGGAGGACGGGTCGCTGGGGGAAAGTCGGTCGGTTTGACAACGGTGGTGTTGGCGTTGAGTCCAGCCGCAGCCGTCTGAGTAGCGATACTTCTGGTAAAGGCGCGGCGGGAGAAGAGGAGAGTATAAGCGTGGAGGCTAGCGTGGGGTCGCCGTCATCAACTTCCTCTCTGGCAGACGCTGCCAGCTTTGTGTACAGGTGAACGGTGATGGTGTGCTGTATCAGAATGTAGTAGGGACGGGGTTCGAACATGAACGGTGCAGCCGTACTGCTACATGTGTGGAATTGTACGTGTTTCGATGCGGAAGAATTGATTTGGAGGAGGATAGACGCGTGCAGATAATCTCGTTTTGTTCCCCGTCTTCTGTAGCTTTATTTCAATCCTTGCTAGGTATCTTGTCAGAGTTATCTCACTGTAGCTTTACTGTAACTCGCGCTGTAGCTCTAGGCCTGATATATACCAGATACCATTCAGCTATGGCTATAGTCTACTGCAGGAGGCAGACAACGGTGCAAGAGGTGAATGTACAACTGACGAACATGCCTCGTCCTGGCGTGTTCGAAAAGCTCGGGAACTGCGATAACGCTATGCGCGGTCTTAGGGCTAACGGTGCCCCCAACGAAAGCGTTTGTGTAACTCGACTAGCGATCCCATCGCGACCAATACATTCAAGTCAATGCTATATCGAACTCCGCCGCTTGTCTACCGCTGTTGTAAGTCTGTCCACCCCCATGCCACTCTTCGCTATGCGCGTTGCAGTTCCCTTCAAGCCCTCGTATCGTCTGGGCGAGACGCTGGCGGGGTTTCTCCGCCCCCCACTCTCGGCTTCGCTGCGGGCGGTGGCACAGGGGTTCACGCCGGCCATCTGCCGATGCCTGTGCTGCCGCAGTCTTTAGTAGAAGAAGCGTCGCGAATAGCGGCGTTCGTCGGAGAAGATGGGGCGGCGGCGAGAATCGCATGCCCGGACACTGTCGCTGGTAACGGTTGTGAGACGGAGATGAGACCGGGCCCCAACAGGTGCAGCTATGGGATGCGCGGGGAGACGGCGGTGGCAGACGCATGTGCCGAGGACGATGTGGCGGAGATGATGCTCGCGGAAGGCGTGCTTGAGAACCTCGTGGATGTCATCGCGCCTCGCTTTGCAGCTCCGGACGGGAAAGGGGCTGGGCGTAGGAGCACTTGTGAAGCCGCGAAAGGGTCAACGCTTCACCCGCCGCCAGCAGAAGGCCAGCCGGGCTCCAGCGCTGAAGGGTCTCGTCTCGGGGCTCTTGAGGCCGCCGTTCTGATCTTGGAAGGCCGCCCGCGGGCTCAGGCGGAGTTTGCGCGGCTAGGCGGTTATGCTCGCGTTTGCCGCTTTATCCATGACGCTGCCAAGGAGCCGCAGTGCGTGCTGTCCCCCCCGCCCATTCCGCGGGGAGACTCGTCCGACAGTAGTTGCCAGGAACGAAACGCGTCTCGCGCAGATAGATCGCACGGGGACGGACGGCCGTCGGCGCGAGGGCTCCGGGCCCTTGATGCGGCCTTCGAAGCGCTGTTTCGGCTGGCGTTCGATGGGCACGCGGTCGTTCACGGTGCGCGTGCCGATGGTGTCGATTCTGTGAAAACTCTGCTGCTTCTCGTCGTCCGCTCGCCTTGCCTTCCGGTCGCGCTCCGGGCGGCCAGTAGTCTTCAGAATCTCCTGCGCGTGCGACCAATGAACGCCGTCGCCCTTGAGCGGTACGATGCCTTGCGCGCCGTCGCGGATGCTGTCGCTTTCCTGGCGCTCTCTGGCGGGCGGGAGGGGTGTAGTTCTCTAGTGCTACCCTCTTGGAGTCGAAGCGCCGAACTTGGCATCAGCGGGGAGGAGGCGATGGCGGAGCGCCGGAAGTGGTCGTTCGACGAGAAGCGCGAGGCGCTGGCCTCGATGAATGACGTCGTGCGCGTGCTTGCCGCGGTGTACGGAAGGCGCGACTCTCGAGCACTTGAGAGGTACGCCGGCATCCTGCTGTCTTCTTCCAACGCTCGGTTTTCCTTGTGCCACGCAACCGGCCGCTCTCTCGGGGCGCAGTGCTCGCGCTGCGGGGCTACGACTACGGCCACGACTGCGGCTGCGATGGCTGCGAATGTGGCCACAGCTGCGGGAATAAACGTGCGGCGCTGTTTGGCAGAGGGGTGCTACGGCGCGCAGGGGCTCTGCCGTGCGTGCGACGCGACCTTGCACAGTCAGGCCGACGGAGGCAGCCACATCCGCGTGCCTATCTCCGCGAGAAAACGCTGCGAGCCCGACCCCGTGCCAGGTGCTCCGTCCCACAGGACGGATCCCGAATGGGCTGTCGAGGCGGGCAAGGCTCTGATGAAGGCTATGGCAATAATGCTGGATGACCGCGAGTCTTTCGGCCTCCCGCCTTCGTCCGACGCTGGAGACGGCGTCGGCCACGATTCTGCCGCCTCGGCCGACGGTGCTCCGACCCCGCCCGGCGGTGTCCTCACCGTCATGCTCAACGTCATCCAGGACGAGCTGCAAGAGCCGCTCCAAGTCCGCCAACCTTTCCGCATGGGCATCGACGACCGAGATAGCAGCTCCGAGGAAGCTCCTGTTGCCTGTTTCCTCGCCGAGGAAGATGGTGCCCGAGAATCCGGCGACGCCTTCCAGAAGAGTGGGCGCGATCGCGGACTGGATTGGACGGGGGGGTGGCTGCTCGGTGCTTTGGAGATCGTGGCGAGGATCGTTGTTAGGGGTGACAGCGAAACGGTGGAGGAACTGGGGGCTGCCGGGGCGTGGGGCCTCCTGGCGCACATTACCTGCCTGCTGTCCCCGCCTAGGCACATGAGCGCTCGCCCTTCGGCAGCGTCCTCTTCGGTAGACGCCGGCGATTTCGCCAACGCTGGCGGCGAGGAAGTCAGAGATCGAGGCCGCTCGCCGACGAGCGCGGCGAGCGACGGCCGCCGCCGAGGAGGGTACGAGGTGGAGCGACCATCGGAGGTGTGGGTTGGCTGGGTCGGGGCTCGCCGGTTGTCGCTGTGGATTGTTCGGGAGGCTCTGCTGACCGGGGCGGGGCAGTTCCGCAGTCGCGGTTCGAGCGCTGCGGCTCTGGCACAGCCGGCGAGGTGGCTTGTTTGGCTGGTTCAGGCTCTGATGAAGGCGGGCTCAGCGAGTGGTGGCGATTTCGGTCCTCAGTCTGAGAGTCAGGTCAGTTTTTTTTCTGCGCGCACTCCAAATATTCGTAGGTAATACCTCGCAGATATTTTTTAATGGCGCTATGCATGCGTCAGTAGTTTATGTTGGTTCATGCAACGATACTTGAGCTGGCTTCTGGTCGGGCTGTGCGTTGAATGCGTCGCGCTTCAACGGGTCAGTGACTTCGTGTGGGAGAGGAAAAACTCCGTGTGCGGGTGGCCCTTCGTATTCGCTGATTAGATGAAGCTGATATCCGCGTATATTCAACGAATGTATCATACGATATCCATCGGTCTCTGAATTATTCACGGTTTTCTCTCCTTACATGTTGCAGGACGTAGTTCCAGCCTTTGTACCTCTTATCGCGATGGGGCGGACCGTTCCAGTTTATTCTCCCTCATCGTGCCACCGGCTTTGACCGCGCTGGGAAAGCCCCCGGCCGCGCTCGCACCGTATCGTGGTGGCGCGTGTGGGTTATGGCAATCTGCAATCTACCACGTTTACCATGGTCTTGCCGTGACTACGATCGTACGTTCCTCCGTAGCGTGTCGAGACGTTTCCCCGCGATCCGAGGCGCCATATATCTAGCTTATCCCGCCATCATGCCTTACCTATACGTTGTCAACCCGTTATCGCTGCCGATCCGTTTCCGCACCTCTCCGACACATTTTCCAACCCATTTGGGTCGCCGATCTTTTGCCGTCGCCAACCCATTGCCAATTCCAACCCGTTACCATCGTCAATCCATTCCTGTTTTCAAGCCGCTGCGGTTACCGACTTGGAACTGTTGTCGATCTCGTCGCCGTTGCCAATCCGTTACCGGTGCAAACTCATTACCGTTGCCAACCCGTTACTGTTGCCAATCAATCCGTTGCCGTCACCGCTCCGTTATTTGCCCTTGCATTCTGCTATTGGCCGTTGCAACCCGGCATCGCTGCCAGTACATTGCTGCTGCGAAACCGCTACTGTTGCCTATCCATTACGGTGGCCAATCCGTTACCGTTTCCAATCTGTTACCGTCACCAACTCGTACTTGTTAACGATTCGGTTGCCGTTGCCAATCCGCTACAATTTCAATCCATTGCTGCCGCCAATCCGCTTCCGTTGCCAATCCATCACTGTTGCCGTCGCTGTTGCGAAACCGCTACTGTTGCCAGCCTATTTCTGCGGCCAATCCGTTATCGTTTCCAATATGTTGCCGTCACCAACTTGGGATTGTTGACGATTCGGTTACCGTTGCGAATCCGCTACAGTTTCAATCCGTTGCTGCCGCCAATCGATCACTGTTGCCGATACACTAGCGTTGCAACTATCCGTTACCGTTACCAACAACTTTGACAATTGTTATTTGCCGTTACCGACCCGTTGTCGTTGCCAGGCGTTACCGTTGCGAATCGGTTCAACTTTCCGATCCATCAACGTTCGCAAACCCTTTTCCGTTTGCAACCTCCTTGATGTTGCCAACCCCCCGCCGTTGCCGATCTGGCCGTTCACCGTCCTTCTCGCGGGACATCCGGCCATTTCTCGTCCTGGCCTCATTTTGCTTGCTTTTGCAGGCGGCGGACCAGCTTATAATGAAGCTGGCCATCTTGAACGAGCTTCGACTGGCCATCGGCTCGTTCGCGCCTTGCGAGGTGGTCATGGAAGGCTGCACTCGAGTGCTCCCTCTCGTAACCCTAAGCGCGAAGGGGGTGGGGTCGAAGTCTGTGGTGTACGAACGGGACGACGCGGGCAGTACCGACGAGGAGAAAGGGGGTAGGAGGGGTGTGTCGCCGAATCGGCATCCGCAGGCACGGATGGGCGCAGCCAACGTTAAGGCAAGATGGCGGCGGCATCAATGGGGGTGGCATTGTGGCTGTTCAGAAAGGGGTACTGCTATTGTGATGTCGTGCTGGAACCGTATATACCGTGTGTTGTTCGTACTGGAACCCTATTAATAGGAGATCTACTGTTCGTGGAGCCGCACCGAACGTGTGTTCGTAGCGGAACCGGACGAGAGCCATCGTTCGTATCGGAGCCGCACGAGACGAGAGCCATCGTTCGTGTCGGAGCCGCACGAGATCGTTTGTAGTTTTCTTCGGACCAAGGTCGTGCGAAATTTTGAATGTGTTTGTGTGGGATTCCCGATGTGGTTTAGTGAGGGCTGTTTTCGGTGGAGAAGAAGAGTGATCGGCTTCGGTTATTTGCTTGAGGTGGTTGAGCGCATGAGGCGGTGTACTTTCAGCTCCACGGGCCCGGCTCTGGTGGGCGATGCCGCAATGCAAGCCTTCCCGCTCGCGTAGTGTCTGCTTATAAGTAGACTGCACTGCAGTAAATCGACGAGTGTTGTTGTTGTTGTTGTTGTTGTTGTTGTTGTTGTTGTTTTCACGTCAGCTCGTGACAATATCTAGTCCGTGACGACTGGGCAGGAAGAGAAACGCAGATCGGGAGTCATATTTAATCTGAAAAAAGACGCACCAAGCAAACAAAAGTGTTCGCTATGGGAATAGGATTCCAAAAAGAAGAACCCAAAGATAATTTGAGTGCTGGTATTCATCATAGAGCATCTTCCGTCCCCGGGAAAAGCATTATTTTATTTTTTCCGGAGTACTATACTAGAATACGCTGTGCAATCTCCGATCTCTGACCTTTGCCAGCGTTGGGTGGAATCGATTGCCGATCAGGTGGTTGGCCGACTCGCTGGGGACCAACGCGGCGCCGTGCTGGACGCGCTTGTTTCCGAGGGTATGATGGAGGTGCTCCTGTCGATCATCCAGAGAAACGCCTCTTCGTCAGTGAATCCCCGCACAGCCGAATCGGGCCTAGCCCTGCTTTTTCTCGCGGACCTTTCAGCTGGGAGCGAGAGGGCGAAGGTAGGGCGGAGCCAGGCGATTGGTGAAATGTTATAGTTCGAAGTTTTTTGTATTTCTGACCGTGTTCTTACACGTGCAGTATACATGTTATCGGGAGCTCCACTGTGTGCCGGTGGGACATCCCTTCTCCCGCGTCGAACCCGTTCGGATTTGCGCTTTAAACACTCTTGTGTGTCAGGGATTAGGTTCTTGAGATTCGACTTGGCTCGTGTTCGCGGTATGGCTTCCGAAGGGTTTTAGGAGCCAACGGTATTATTGTAAGCTATTCGTGGCCCTAGCGGCCTCAAGGCATTTTCCCATCCCATGCGTCTCCCCCTTCTTGGACGTTCCTCGGCCCGTCTCACGACCTCTCCTGAACCCCTCTCCGCGACGATTGTGCCAGGCGCGCCTCGGCTCGACCATAGGCTACGATACCCTTGCCAGCGCTGCCCACAGCGCGGGGGTGGCTATTAATGCCCACCACTACTCTCTCTGGCTGGAGGCGTCTCTGCGGCGGTATCGGGGGGCAACGGCGCGCCTTGACCCGCCTTTCTTGCGCCTCAACACAGACCCCGATCGCGCCATCGCCGTAGCCTTCGCCTTCGCTTCCGACGGGTCCCCGAGCCAGACGCTACCATCGGTGTACGCCGCGACCAACGGGCAGAAGGGCGTTGGCAGCAATAGCAGGAGGGGGGACGAAGGACCGAACGACGACAGAGTACGGGAGGGGCGCGAGAAGCCTGCTAGTAGAGACAACAACAGCCGGCGGCGACGGCGACGGGGGGGGTGGACTAAGCGCGGTAGTCCGCAGAGAGTACGTGGGGAAGGGGCTAAAGAGGGAAGCACCTGGGTTCCGCGAGGGCTACCTAAGCTTCCTAACGCACGTGGCAGAGGGGCAGTGGATCTGTTGGGGGAAGAGGAAGGCAGGTCTGCCCACGGCGGCAAGGCTGGAGGTAGTTCGCGCGGCGAATGTGGTAGTTATTGTTCGGACCTCGTCGTCGAGGCGTCGGCGTTTGACGAACTCTGGCTCCCGCCAGGGCTCGTCACTCTAGCGCAGGATGTTCTGCTCATCAACCGGGCCCGCGGGGGCGCGGTGGCGCGAGGAGAGAAGCGATACTTCATTGCGCAGGCTGGGCGGCCGCCAAACGGCACCGCGAACTCGGGGTTTCCAGTGTGGAAGGCGGCGTCGTCTAAGTTTCGCGGGCTCGAGGCCGCTGTGTTCCCGTTCCTTCTATTACCCTTGGTGCCGCCAGAGCACCAGCCTCAAGCTGCGGGACAACTTTCCCGCCTTCTCGATGCAAATCCAGCCAACTCGGCGGCGCTGTGCTATCTACGAGTGCCCCTCGCGCTTTTGAAGTTGGCGTGCCTGCTGCCGGAGCAAAGCCAGGTCCGTGACCTCTATTTCCGCCTGTCCGCACAGCTCATGTCTCACCATATGTCCCCCGAGGACGCGCTTGAGTTGTTTCATCTCGCCAGCCTCCAGCCGTCGGCGTGGGCCCGGCTAGGACGCTTGCAAGTCACGTCCGGGACCGACGCTCTCCTTAGCAGTGAGGCGTGCCCTATGCAGCGTCACGAGAGTGAGGACTGTGCGGCGTTAAAAACGGGGGAAGACGCCTCGCTTCGAGGAAAACGACGTGGACTCGGGGACGACAAGAAGAGGAGGGGGATGGCGATGCCACCACACTCGGGCGAGCTGCAGATGCAGCTCCTGTACGTAATTGGCACGGTGGTTGACTCTCCCTCACCCGCGTGGTTCTTCCACATGGACGGCAGCGTGGGAAGCGGCCTGATCGCCGGCCCGTTCACGCGTTTCCCGCCGCGGCGCATCGGCTACTCCCTGTCCATGTGGCTGCGTCCGGCGGGATTCTCGGCGAGGCCGGGCGGAGAGATCGCGCTCTTCTCCTTGAGCGAGCGGAGGGATGACGGGGCTGCAAGGGCTTACCTTCGTGTGTCCCTTCGGCGGTGCCTGCGAGCTGGGGATAAGGCCTCGCCCCCGGCTGCGGTGGGCATCGGGGCGCGCGAGGATGACGACGACGACCACGAAGGGAGCGATTGGGATGGTGCTTCCGCCAATTTTTTGGTGCACGTACTCACGGAGGAAGGCTCCGAACCGCTGACAGTTTCCGGCATCGGCCGCGGGTCGACGACGACGACGATGACTTCTTTAGTCGCTAGCGCTACAGCTGGTGCTACTGCTACTGCCGCCGCCACCGCTATCGCGGGTGTGGGTGAGCCCGAGGTAAGGTGCAGCCGCTGGCACCAAGTTGTTGTCGTGCACTCGTACGCTTCGGACGCGTTTTGTGACGCTGACGACTGCTGGATGGACGGCAGCATCGCCGTCTTCGTCGCCGGGGAGCGACGCGCGCTCGCGACGGGCAGCCCGGGAAAGAGCAAGCGCGGAAACGATTCGACTCGCGGGTCCCTGGCGTACCCTGGCGCGGGAGCCGTGTCCGCGAGCGTCGGGTGTTGGCACGAGGAGGAAGGCGGCCGGGATCCAACCGCCACCCCGCTCGTAGACACGAGACCGGTGGAATCGGCAGCGCGCTTCAGCGGGCAAATGGCCACCGTTGCCGTTATGGAAGGCGCATGGACCGGGGAAGCAGTGAAGGCAGCGTTTTCACGGGGACCCGGGGTATCGCCGCCGGGGAAACGCGTCGCCTTCGCCTGCCCCGGCGACCTTCGCCCGACACCTTTCCTCGATGGGGTCGACGACGCCAATCGGACGGGCCGTGCAGGAATCCGTGTGGGAAGCCGCACGGGAGACCACGAGGGAAGCCAAGGAATGGGGGCGAAGGAGGCGAAAACTTCTTTTGAAGTAGCGGGTGTCGCCGCGAGGATGGGCCAGCAGCCTGTCAGTCAAGGCGGCTGCACAGAGGGCGAGGCGGCGGTGGCTGTTGTCGCTGCTGCAGGCGGCGTGGTTCCGACTGCGGCGCAAGGACTAATCGCCAACGCCGGTCAAAACTTTTCAGTTTCGCCTGCTGCTGCGCTTACGCGAGGAGGGGGAGTGTCCGGCCAACCTACGTCGTGCGGTGAAGATGACCCTCCCGAACTATCGCCGCCGTGTGGTGGTGATAGCGATGACGGTAAGGCGGAGGGACCGCCAAGACTGTCGGTGATGCTTGCCCCCCTCAGAAAAGCGCTTGACAGGAAGTACGGTGTTGCTGTTGACGAGCCGTCCAGAGCGGGAAATTACGCCAAGATGGGAGCTTCGGGTGGCTCGGGACACGGGTTGGATGGAGCGGCGGCGCCGGGGGGGGGGGAGGAGGACGACGCGGGCAGCGGGGTCAGCGCGTTGTCGGAGTCCGTGGCGCTGACTGTGAGCAGTTTCGCCGTGGCTGCTGGATGTGGCGGGAGTAAGGACTCTGCGTCTGACCGCGGCTCTCCGTTTCGACTGGCGGGACGCGGGACGTGGGTGTACGCGACTACTCCTTTGCATGCTGCCGTACAAGCTGCCGGCGGGTTCAGGCTGTGCGTTCCGTTTCTCCGGATGGATCATGCGCGCCAGGTTAGTCGAGGAGGGGAGGGTGAGGGTTGCCTCTTCTCTGCTTCCTGTCCGGACGTATGTGTCTGGATGCTTTTGGCTATCGTGGAGGCTGTCGCCGTTGCTTTTGGCTGTGGGACAGAACGCTTGTATTACGTACCAGGTACGTAGCATTCTCAACTTTTAGAGGTTTTTGCCGCCCTAGTGTTGCCTTCACTTTTATCTAGTGCTGTGCGGTACAGGTATATATTTCATCAACCCGTTTTGGAGACTGATTGTCTTGATCGGAGCGCATCTCAGTGTTAGTCTGCTGTATGCCAGGATGGGATGAACGGCTTATCCGCAAAGCACGTACGTCTCATAGAGGAAGGACTAGGAGGTGTGCGACGAGCGACATGGGAGGGATTACTCTCTGACTGGCTCATGAAGAGGTTTTAGGTTTGCCAGCGTCTATCAACAGCACTCACCTCGGGCAGATCATCTACAGATCATCCCCACAGTTCGTCATCTAGATATGTCAAGGCAGGTACATTCCTGATTTTTTATGCTTAAGCTCTTGTGGGACCCGGACAATCGGCTTTATTTAGTACATGCTCCCCGGGTTGGGTCCGCCCTATAAGGCAGACCCTGCACAACCTCTCACAACGGTAGGTGATGATCTAGATCATATATCTGTTGATAGATAGATTATCATCTATACGAGGTGTACAATAGTACGTAGCGAAGGTCGCTCGCAATACCCGCCCCACAAAAAAACACCTCGTGTTAATTGTGGTGGCGCAGGTTTATCGTTTCTCTTGAGCCGAATACCTTTGACGAACGTATGCAAGTAGCACGGGTGATGAGAGGACACACCTTCTCTCACGAATGATCAAGAAGCTTTCAAGTTTATCGACAAGGGGAGGAGTGTAAATGCTACTGCAATACTAATTGTATCAAGCGACGCATCTGTGGAAGGGACTTGACGAGATATTTCTAAGCCCCCATCTTCGGTGTATATACGTACCCCATGATTTAGAGAAAGCCAGCTTCGGAAATCGCCCCAGGGGATTATAGTGGTATGCTGTTCTGCGTGACATACAGTAAAGTGTATGGGGGTATGCTGTACTGCGTGGCATACGGAAAATAACTCCCTTTGGGACTGCACCCGTGTATTTAGGGACAAACTGCTTGAATTGGCAGGGCTCTTCGTGGGTCATGACCCCAACGCGCGGGTCGGGCCAGGAACTTTTCGAAAATTGTCACGGGTCGGGTCGGGTTGGGTCGGGTCGGATCAAATCAAAAAGGTTTAGAACCCTCGTGGAACGGGTCGGGTCGCTCTTGCCCGACTTCCCCGACCCGACCCGACCTGACCCGCGAGGTTTGGTCCGACTCTTTAACAGGCCTGTTTTTTTAAACCGGTTAATTTGTACCAGTACCAGGTACAGAGGCGTAAGGGTTGAGGAGAACACTTTGTGTAGCGGTCGAGACGAAAACCGGGAATATTGAATCGATGCTTTCGTGCAGGTGGCGGCGCTGAGGGTCCTCGCCGGGCTGCTGGAGGCTTCGGCTG
>JBBMHQ010117412.1:0-20690 GCA_037834295.1 Postelsia palmaeformis
AATTCAAGTGTAATATTTGAAATGTCTATCATCGGCTCTAAAATCACGATATTGCCTTGTTCTTCTTGGGCGAGTTTTTCTTTGTTTAACGAAAATCATATTTTTAGTGTTTGGTATACCTTCAGTGTTTGGTATACCTGATACGGTGCAGTGGTAAAAACGGTAGCCCCGCGTCACGTCTTGCTCGCCTCGTCGCTACCGCTGAAGAGCAAGCGACCACCAGGTCTTAGTCGGTGCCTACCCTGCGCCTGTCCTGAACCAAACTCCGACTTTGCGGAAAACGCGATGCATTCATTTTTGCCCAGTGCTTGGCAAATTTTACAATCTCGCTCGCGATTGCCTCGTCTCCAGGCCACCACAAAGGGCGATGTGGGGCGGTGGAGGTTGAGTGCCCGCAACGCCAGGTGCGGGTGAAAGCAAAGCAGCTTGCCACCTTACTCAGGAAGGCGCCGATGGTGGTGGTACACACGGGGGCGGGCTTGTCTACCGCGGCGGGTGAGCGAGTATCGTAAATGGAAGTCTCGGCTGTCAGTGACCCGTACACCCATGCATCATAGGTGTGGTAGACCTTGGCTGGTCATGGTGGCTCGTACAGTACGCATACGTTCACGAAGTGGTGGCATTGCTAATGTTTGTGAAGCGCCATCCTCTGTTATTGCTGCTGTAGAAGGCTAAGCGCCGGGGCAGGACTGGTGTCGTCGTGGGTGAGCTGTGCAACAAAGGCGCGGTAGTGGAAGTACGGTGCTAATGTCTTTACTCTCTCGGGTGTCCAAATGCGGGCGTGGAGCCGCTAAATGCGCCTAGTTCGAAGGCCGGCGGGACGCTGTTCGTTGGATCCGCGGAGACAGGGAGAAGGGAGACATTGTCTTCCGACTGGCACTGCGAGTAATTCGTATGATGGAAATAATCGATGTTTTGTTTGCTCCGCCAGCGCCACCCCCTCGATGAGTCTGCACACAGGCTCACGGGCAACGGTAGCCTCGCAGCTATCACTTTTGACACCAGGTATCTATCAACGCACAATATTTTTGCTTTTGCCGGGCTCGGCGGCTGCGGTGTGCCGAGGGGCTTCAACCTCTACGAGCTGTTCCGAATGGGGAATTACGTTGTCTTGGGGCGAGGCGGGTTGCAGGAATCTCTCACGTACCTGGTATCATTTGTCATACTGCTGTGTCACGGGTCACTACTGTCAAGGCCTCCCCACTGGCGCATCGAAACGAGCATTATCCACTCTATCGCGGTCTGTGTGTGGCGTTTTACCACGCCACAACAGGTATACCGGACTTCCGAGGTCAACGTGGAGTTTGGACCCTTGAAGAGCAGGGCCAGCCGTTGCCCGAGTACGAACGGTGCTGGGACAACGCTGTGCCCACGCTTGGCCACATGGCGCTGGTGGGGCTGGTGAAAGAGGGCCTCGTCCACTCGATTATAAGCCAGAACGTAGACGGTGAGAGAAAGGAAGGGATGCTGCAGTATCGCACGCCCCCACGTGCGGCTTCAGTTTTCCCTCGTTGTTCAAGGTTGTTTTGTTGTTGTCTCTGCGGTTGCTGCTGCTTGTGGCCTTGGTTGTGGATGTGTTGCTGACGCTTTCCTTCCTATGAGCGAAAATCAGCTTGCAGATCGAATTTTTCTATGTGGAATATCGGGAAAAGGCGCGCTATTGCACCATGATGGAAAATGACGCCACAAAGGTGGGTGCCTGATAACCCGACCGATCTCGCGCCTAAGGCCTGCCTCACACAGAAGAGGTGAAGCGCATATCTTGCCCGAAGTTGTACGTACCCTGACGTCAGCGTTCTCACTCCCACAGCCGTGCGGCTGTAGTTCTGAGAGGGTACCTGCTCATGGTGCGGTACGACACGGGGTGACCATTTACGGCACGGTCACCCTCGGTCGGGTTATCAGACACACACCTTTTTTGCGCCATTTTTTCTTGTTTTGTTTTTTTGGTGCTAGGGTAGCGGATACTTGAACCGGAAGCCGTCGGCGACCCCCCGTGGTCTCCTCCAGCCGGAGTCCACGGCTCTGGGTGACCGCCGTCCGAGCTGCACACCACGCTCGAACCGCCCTGAAGTGAGCTACGCAACAACAATGGTTTTATTTGCGCAAATCGATATCGGTCTGGCTGGAAGTATCAGCACCGCTTGGTGTTCATATTACTGTCTAACCGTACCCTATTTTTCCGCACATAGTGGTATGGTTTTGCCCAAAAGACTCCCGCCTTCGCCCCCCTTCTGCGTCCGCGGGCATTGCTTACAGGGCTGCACTTGAGATCTGGCATCCCGCGCGACAAGCTGTGTGAGCTGCACGGCAACCTCTTCATGGAGGTGTGTTCGGAATGCCAGCGGGAAGTTCGGCGGACGGCGGACGTCGGGGGCGTCGGTTTTCAGAAAACAGGTACACGCTCGCGCTTGCCACCCTCGTTGTCGTCGTCATCGTTGTTGTTGTTGTTGTTGTTGTCCTCACGTTAACTCATCGGTAAATATCTAGTCCGTGGTCTCAGGCCAGGCCGACCAATACCATGGTGAGGAAGAAATGCCCCAGGGAAAAAATAGGACTGGCTGATACAAGGTACACAAAGCAGCACGGTCCACATTTTGTGTGTATCGTATTGATCTCGTCATCATGCGCGAAAAAAAATGTCTTCGCCTTGGTTTTATCGCCGTCATAAGACCCCCCCCCCGCAGAAGGAAGGCTTGCCGGTGTCGGGACTTCGAGTCGAGAGTCGTGTCGCGCTTTTATTCGCTGATTGAATGAAACACGGTGGAAACGGTGATCAAAGTTTGTGTAGGAGCTCGAGGTTTTAGGACTCGATGTCGAGGTTCGGTGTTTTTAAATTCCATTGGCGTAACGGGTTTGCCACTTGAGAGCTCTTGCCTTGAACCCGTATTTTTCTCTTCGTCATTTTTTGGTGGATCAGCGGATGTTTTTCGTACCCATTGGGGTTCTTTTTTTCCCGATTCTTATCGTACTCTGTTCGCGCGACGCAATCGTCAGGAACGGCGATAGTATACGTGCTTATTTCTGGATAGGCTTGCTGCCGCGCCGTAACTTGGCGCTCTCTGGTGTGTCCTTTGTCAGATCATTGCAGTCGCCGCGGTTATCTGAGCGATTCGGCGATGTCTAACCAAGCTGTGCTGCTGAAGTTTGCCGTCGTGCCTTTGATTCAGCGGGCGCCGTGCACGGCATTGTCTCAACGAACAGCAGGCGGAGCGACAGGGGGTTTTATGACAAGGCAGCAGCTCGCGTTTGCGGCACCACTCTTGCCTGTGTTGCCACGTTCACCGCGCGTTTCATTCCGTCGCTCTCTCTCGCGCACGCTAGTGATCGTGCTTGGTAGGGTGGAGAAGTCGGCACTTATCTTGTCACCGCAGCCCTCGGCCCATCTCCACGCCTCCGGCACCGTTTCGCCTTGTCTCGATACGAAATTTTCCACTGTGCGTTGACTTAGTTCACTGGTCTTATGTGTCTAGGTCGAGAATGTCCTCATTGCGGAGAGGCGCTGGTGGATGTACTCCTAGATTGGGAGGACGAGCTTCGGGACTACGAGAAAGCGGTAGACCTCTCGAGAAGGTCAGTTTCACAGCAAACCGACTCGCGATCAGGCGTTTTCGCTTGCCGTGCGAAGAGTGAATGTGTCCTGTAAGGGCGTCAGAGACAAGAGAGTGATGTATCTTCGCACTGCACGCCAAGCACATTTATTCAATTCTTCAGGGGTTTTTTGCTCTAGAGCATTAAGCGTGCTTGTGCGTTTTTCCATCCCTACGTCCTTCGGCGCCGCGAGATCGGCGGCACTGGATTCGGCAGTTCACACAACGCTGCGTGGTCTTCCACGGGATAATGGGTTGTTTCCGGGTTTTGCCCAACGAATATCGGCGCACAGAGAGGTTTTCTGCGAAGGAAGGTATTCCCTGAAGGAGACTCAGTCACATTGCTAGCAGTTTCGTTGACAGTAGCCCGGTGGTTTTTGACGGCGAGCGCACGAAGTTAGTCTGAACCAACGAATATTTTGGGGCTTGGTTGGCTTTACTTTCCTTTATTTGTATCGGCGCGTGCCCGTTCCCTCAGGCCATGGTAGAGCCTGGGGCAGATATACTCGCCGAAGGCTTTCGAAGTCGAATGTACGATTCGAAGGGTCTGGCCTGCTCTGAAATCGTCCGCCCATAGCGCGGTACGGACGCCCGGAGGTAGGTACATTGCCGACTGCAGTATGGGAATGATATTCAATTCACACGGGGCTTTAAACCGCAAACGCGACACCTTGCATGCTGCCCTGTTCTGTTGCCCTCCACCAATATTCTTTCCACAGAACAGAACTAACGCGCTAACCCCGATGAAGAGAGACCGCCCGTCCACGACTTAGGCCGTCGCCCAGACGGTAACAATGACAGTATTTGTGAACAGACGGTCACGTTGAGACTCAAACCACCCACCCACCCACCCACCCATCCACCAACGAGAGGCACCCGATGGATCTCCCACGGCCCTTCCTACCGACGCCACCGGTGGCCTCGTCTACTGCCCTTTGACCATGTGGAGGGGTGGTGGCGGCTTGATTCTTCGTTTGCATAACCTTGCGGAGAACAAACGGAGAGACTATGAATCAACTCGAAAGACGCTGTTTGGTTCCTCGCTTGAGTGGCGCTGCAGATTGGAGTCCCAGCGAACGCGCTTATTTGGCTGCTTTCTACGCCACGTGGCAGGTGCGGTCAACGCGGGGGCGTCGCCCTCTGCCTCGGGACGTCGCTGCAGATTTCTCCTTCGAAGGATCTGCCCGCCAAGGCCGACAACATGGTACGTCGGTATCGTGTTATCGTTCCACCGGAAAGCGTGTATGATTTGTCAGCTCTTAACGTTTGTAGCTGCTGTTGATGTCGTCATTGCTGATATTTCTCCGGCGTGAAGTGGACGGTTGGACCCTTCCCGCGATTTTCTGTCCGCTGTGCTGCTGTGGGTCCAGGTGATTGTCAATCTGCAGAAAACTCCGAAAGATGGCCGGGCTGCGATAGTCATCCACGCTAAAATCGATGCGGTCATGCGCTGCGTGATGCAGGAGTTGGGTATCGCCATTCCGGTGCGTGGCATTTTACCTGTCTGTTAAAAGGCATACACCATGCCTTTGCGGACTGCTAGTCGGAGTTTCCGTGAACCGATTACGCGTAAAGGTTGTCGACATTTTCGTCATTTCCCCTCATTGCGCTACAAGTAACTACACAATGCGTAGTGCTTACATTTGGTTTGGCGCGGCGTTTGGCTTCTTCATGTTGCGTATTGTGTGTGCATTCGCGTATAGTCCTTGCGAGTGTAGGCCGTTTTGGGCGCGCTTAAGTCACGCCTTGCCTGGTTGTCAAGTTGTTCTTGAAATCTTGATTCATATTTATTCTTTGGGGGGGGGGAGCTGCGCTTTAGCTGTGATGGTCTGCCGCTCGCACGAAACGATTGCGCAACAGCAGCGGGATGCCAGGAAACCGAGACTGTATCGAAAATCTTGTACTACAACGGCATTGGGAAACGATCGGGAGGTATCCTCTAGGACGCCATGCAGTCGCGAGGTTTACCACAGATACGGCAGCAACTCGGCGTGGCAAGTGTTCGTTTTCCAGGGAGTGAGCGATGCGATATATTTCGACGAGAATTGATGCCCAGACGAGTTGGTCAGTAACTTGTTGCCTTCGAAATTGGGAGACTCAACATACACGTGTAGATGTTCTCGACAACCGCTGCATCTCTAGCGCGAAAACAGAAGAAAACCGGAGTGCCACACCGAGCCGAAGCTAGGAAGGCCTACGTGACCCTGCCAGCATTGCGCACGATATTTACCCCCGCACCCACGCGCGTTTTGAACCCGAAGTGCTAGAGCGAGGTGGGTACGCCCACCGTGAAGCGCACGCTGTCGGCACACACGCTCGTTTTTCGTGTGATATTCGCTGGACGGCTGCACGATAAACTCGTTCGCTTCGAACGGCCGGCCAATCGGAGACGCGAAGGACGTTCACGGAAAGACGTAGACGAAGAGATAGGCGTTTCGCTCGTTAGTGCTGGGACGCCTAGAGAGGCTGCAGCACAAGGCGACGCGGCAGACAGCCGTGATTTTGCAAGGGTGTGTGATGCAGCGGGGGGGTTTCCTCACTGTTGGCTCACGATGCGTCGTTTTCCGTCGCGGATACGTTTTCCTCCACACCTTGCGATTGAGACAACCCCCGAAAATAACGCAAAACACCGACTGCTGCGTAAACCTCCAACGGCGAGACTAATGTCGCGGTCGTTTGTTTCCGGAGGCATCGAAGGTGCAACCAAACTGTCGGCGCGCTTGCGACCGCGGAGTGAAAGTCGTGCGTCGAGTCTTTTCTGACCCCGCCGTCATTCACCGTGCGTCTGGAAACGTCGATGATGCAACCAATGCACTGTCGGCGGAGCAGGATTTTCGACGGGTCGAAACGCTAGTTGTGAGCCACACGTGTTGCCGTGGCAACAAGGGGCCGCTGTGGCGTTGGACGCTCGCTGTCGGGGACGCCGCAGACGGCGCGCGCTGCGGCTTCGTTGAGTCCATGGTGGTCTCATTTCCCGGCACCAAACTCGCCGAGGCACGGGTGACAAGGTGAAGAAATCCTTGGGTTAGAGCGGGTGACTTCTCTCCTTTTTTGATACGTCAGCGTCGCAACAGAAGCAAAACAAACAGTCGGTTTAGGATGAAAATAAATGAATAAATAAAAAACAGTCGGTTTCATGCATGCGTTCTGCAGCGATTAGCTCCACGCCTTGTGGTCGTGCGGGTGTCGTGGTTCCGCCGGCTTTTAACCTCCTGTGGGCGAGATGCTAACGTTTTGCTGTTGTCTTGCTTGCGCTCAGGATGGTTCGCGCAAAATCATTCGCCCCCCGCGGCGAACTACATATACTGTGTTTTCTGTTTCTCGTGGCCTGCTTTCCGGCTGCGCCTGTGGAGGGGAACCTAGGGTCGCGGGGGTAGTATGTGTGCTTGTGGGCCTCACAACGACGGGGGGTATACATTTTGTTTTCATTTTAACGGTTGTCGTGGCATGGCGTGGCGCCACCTGCGGCAAAACCTTCCACGGTGTCGTCCACTGCATACCACCGAACCCTCCACGGACCTCCACGGCATACCATGGAACCCTGACCCTAACCCTATCACTAACCCTAACCCCAACCTAGGTGCCGTGAACATCGGGGTACCATAGGGGTTGCCATGACATTCCGTGGGGTCATTTACCATGGAGTGCCGTGGCGGTTGCCGCGAGGGTTGCCATGGTACCACCCGTGGCATACCACGCCCCCCCCACGGCCGGCCACAAAATCCTATGCCACACCATGGGATGCCGTGGGGATGCCATGGTATGCCATGGGTGTTACCATGGCCATGCCACCCAAAATTCAAATAGTGTAGAACCCTGCAACGACGGCATGAGTAGTGGCGATACATCTTTTTTGTCTTGGCTCTCCCCGCTCCCGCGTATTCCACAGGGGACCATTTCGTGTTTCCAGGGCCACAAAACTGCCCGAAAAGCCGCGAGATCGATCGCGAGAAGATGGCGAGGCCGGCGGGGAAAGCGGCGGAAGTTTCGTATCTGCAGTGCTCAGGCTTAACTTCGTGGCGGCGCCGGGCCACCCCGCTCCTGAACCGCAGTCGGTGGAATACCGGATGGACCTGTCGAAGAGCGAGGGTTCGAAAGAAGTAGCAGTATTTTTGGGAGAGGTGGCCTACGCTATCAATAGCAGCGAACAGTCCGAGATCTAGCGCTCAATCGTTGTTGGATTTGGAGAAAAAGTAGCCTTGCGGCCGTTTTTTCCGACAAGTGAGGAATAGCTGATTGTGGCGATGATGGCGTCGATGAACACGCGTCGGTGACCGTTCAGCCCGACGCGTGGAGCAGGAATAACTCGGCCCTCATGTCACCGCCGGTATGTGCACTCTATCCTGTATCAGAAGTATATACAGTTAGCACATTATCGTTTTTGTGTGATTTGGTTGAAATCGGATTGGTTTAAAATGTTGTATTTTTGCAGCCTGCGCGTAGTGTCAGACGCTGTCACGTAGTTTGAGGCTCCTGCCGTAGTACCATTGGTAGACGGTTACACGCGGGCGCCTGCAAGAGACATCGACGACACCAAGAGGGGACACCGTGCCAGAGTAGCTTAGACTTATGGCCACAAACTCACAAACACTGTCGCACGTACGTGCCTCGACGTGCTCGAGAGAAACCAGAGCAACCATTGGCGCCATAATTTGATGACATGCACGAGAAACGAATTCGTTCTTGTTTTTTTTCACCAACGTAGGTCGGAGAGGCAGGCAGCACGCGATGCCCGTTGTTTCAGTCGCTACACGCCCGGCATTTTCCTTGCACCTTGGTTTCTTCATGGTCTGCGATTCTTGTGTGTGCGGGTTATTTTCCGTTTTTAAGAAGCTTGAGGCTGCCGTCTAGTAAAGGGGACGGAATACTATGACTTGCGGCACAGGTTTTCCACGTATGTATGGCGATGTTTTGATAGGACAGGGCAACAACAGACTTCATGAGTACTCTGTAGTAAAAAAAAAATCAATCAATTTCGATTTGTCAAAAGGATTTCGCAAGGACGGGCGCGATGGTGATTGGTACGAGAGCGCGCCACTGCCGTGCCTATATGCCTGCCGAGAGCAGAGAGCTTGCGTGTCGAGACAGAGAGAGACCGCCGTTGCAGCTCGGACACTCTGACAATCGCCGCTGCAGAGGGCGGCCCAACACCCTCCTGGTGTGGCCCTGTAGTATGTGCCTGGTTGTGCTTCTCGGAGTCTGCGCTCTGTCCCTGTGTGAGGGCCGAAATTCAGGGCCAGCGCGAGTTGCTGTGTCCTTACACGGACAATCATCCCCACAGGCACATGTTTTGAGTGCGTGCGTGTGTCGAGACCACAGTAACCCCAGCACCAAACTACAATACCAGCGGCACCAGCTTTGTCTACGTGGATTCGAGCCCCGCCGCTTACCTGCGGCAGAGAGCAAACACCGCTGTACTTGTAGCAGGCAGTACTTGTCCTCTTTCAGATTGCACACAGCAAAGCCCCTGTCCGAAAGTTTAAGAGGGCTTTAAAACTCCTATCAATGCCCCAACAGTCCTTCAATTTCCACACAGAGTGGTGGGCAGCAGTACCACTCTATGTGGGAATTTTCGACACTTGTTGGTACTCCTATTAATATCCAAAGGGTCCTTAATTGGTCGGGTAGACTTGTATTGTGGACGTAAAACACTCAGAATGAACTCTAAAATCAAGTTGAGCGAATTCCCCTCGAGAAAAACATTCCGATGATTAAATGCCTTCGAAAATCTTCCCTAGGTATAGGATCGGGGCCTGATATGCGCTGTCTCCCAGCATCACACTACGCCCTCCCGCCCTTTCTCTGGGTTGCCGTATTTTTTATAACGTTGCTTAGTTGGAGCTAGCGATTGGTTCTCTTGCTCTGTTCTTTCTCAGATCACCATTCGGCCGCGTGGCTGCTCGCGCCAAGCGCCGTTTAGGACGAGCACCGAACACGGATACAAAATTAACCCGTCATCCTTAGTGCCGAGTAGAGGTGTGTGTACGTAATATGTACGATACGAGAGTACTTGAGTTGAGCGGCGTGGTTTTGGTTTACCGTTCGCCAGGGCAAACTCCATGAGTTATCGTGGGGCATGTCGCTGCCGCGGTACATACCACTGCTGTCTACCTGCGGATAGTGCTGTAGTATTTGGCATGCCATGCCAGTGCAAGCCCCGTGGCCATATCCGCGGCAAAGCCCGCCGCAAGAGCCACAATGTCCAAGACAAGACCACCTGGCACCCTGAGCCCACCAGCGGGCCCATCCCAGTTGCCACCCTGCTCCCACCCACAATGTGCACGTAGGAATGAAAGTCGCACCTGGCATCCTGTTTTTATTGGGCTTTGCCGCGAAACTTACCGCGGGCGTCGACGCGGGGCTTTCCATACTGCCCGCGACTTCATCTATTAATATTATATTTGAAAAAACATGTCCGCCGAATCACGGGATTTGGTCCACACAGAATCCGCGAAGGTGGGGGTTGGCGCAAACTGCTTGTATGCGCGTCACCTCCCCGTGCTCATGGCCTCAACGTTAAAGCTAACGTCCTACCGACTGCTAAGAGTTCGCGTGGGCCATGCGGGCTCAGGCGGCTCAAATAAAAAAATTGGCGCCTTTCTAATTATCCCATCACTTGGTTGTTTCTGTTCATAGTGCAATAGCTTTCGGAATTTCAAAGTAACTCGTGATCTTCTTGCACATCTACTCGGCATTAATGTGATTCGATGTCTTTGGCGACCAGCGGTAGCAAGCAACATAAAGCACACCGTCACGGCCTACACCGTCACGGCCTCAGATGAAATTTCACGAGCAGCACGAGCGCTCCTTCTTGCCTCGATTTGCTCCTCCATGCGCCAGGTAAAAAACAAATAAACTACATACCAGGTATCATGCTTTTTTCCGTTCTCTTGTTCTATATTTTTGAGCAGAGCTCATGACGTTTCACTCTAATCGGCGACGTCCAGAGATTCCTCGATCATTGGCAATTGACTTAGTTTTGTCACTCGCCGCTGCTGCTTTTTTACGATACTACTGCTGCAGTAATTAATGGCCAACCGACTTCCCACGGCACCCAAGGTATCTATCTCACTGTATGTCGATGCGACCCACGACATCCCACCGATTGGCTCAGGTTTCCCACGATGTCCCACCGATCTGCGGTATCTCTCGATCTACTTCACTCCTCCTCCGCTCTCCCCTTCCGATTTCACGCAGTAAAACAAAAACTAGATTATTTCAGGAAATATATTTGCGGTCACTACCGCCAGATACGTATCATCTATGGCAAGACTAGTAAATCCGTGAAAATGCCGGGGTGGGCCCGGATGCCACAAGGCGGCGTTATAAATTGTTTTGTTCGAACTCAATCAACACCTTGCCTCAAAAATCTACTGCACGTACTGGTACATGTAATGATGCATCACGACTGACACTGCCATGAGTCAAACCGACGGATGCTTATCTTACAGTATCATGTTCAGAAATTAGTCACCTCCCCGGAAACGGACACTGTGATCATAGGCCTCATTGGAGACCCCACAACAGGAAATAAAGCCAGATTGATTACAAAGCCAGAGGCAGGTGCAAACAGAACACAGTCTATAAGGAACACGAAAGCCCGAAGGCCGTTGCAACCGACCCACGCGGCAATAGGCATTAATCCTCTATTGAAAACCGTGGAGACCGAAGACGTTGTTGGGCAGGGACTTGGATCTTCTACAGGGGCCGTGTGGTGTCGAATTCAAGTAAGTACCATCTGGGCTATCTTCGACGTTCAAGCCTTCAACCACTTGCGTGATCCTCTTTCAGACAACAGTGTTGATGGCGACCATCGGCGTGACTTCGTATTCCGAGTCCGATGACGCCTTGTCGTGGTCAAGCCTTTTCTTGTAGTATGACCACGACACCTGCCAACAGAACCGACATGCGACAACTGAAAAAAAATCACGAAAAATGCTCGGGCATAGGCAAGCGGCAGATGGCCATGGAACTATTAATACCACTCAACCAAGACGATTGACATCACATTGACACAGCAGTGTACACAATCTTACGCGACCTATTTTGCATGGGATACGTATCCTTCCCCAATTCGTGTCTTTGTCGTACAGCAGTACAAAGCAGTATGTACGTGCAATCAGGAGTTTCCATCTTAGAACATGATAACAGTGGTAGTGGGGTATACCCGATTCAAGGGCGTCTTGCACAAGAAAAGACGGATTCAACCTCGCGGGTCAGACGCGCTCTTCCCCGTTTCCTTGTTTTTTGCAACAGTAGTGGATATACAGTACAGCAGTTTGTTACTGTAGGCCTAAAGAGCCCCAACCCCCGTGTTTTCTTGGGTATGAAGTCAATATTTAATTATCTTGGCTTCAATAGAGTGGTGTTTGCTGTATTTCCTGACACTAAAAAACCGTCAAAGGATCATCACGATCGTAACGGAATATTGTCCTTCATGCGGCGTATGGGAGCTCCCCTCTGTAAGCTACGTGTCGATACGAGCCAACTGAAAGTTAAGTGTATGCAACACATAGACGTGCCGTATAATAGACCACACCCAAAGCATGTGGTGTTTCTCGAGATGCCGCGTGAGACCGCTACTGCCATCGCCTCAAGTCTACGCCCGAAAACACGATTGGGTCGGGCGGGTGTGGTCAAGCCCGTGACCAAGTGTCTCCTTTTTAGGAGACCCGTGACTGGGTTATCGACATATATCGGGGGGAACAGTCCAAATTACGAAAAGCCTGCCTCCACAGTTTAAACCTTGCTCGCTCCGTAACCTAAAAAGCGCGGCGAGACAGCTCGACGAGGAAACATGAATAGCCGAGTTTCGCCCGACTCTTCCAAGTCTACAATCGTTTGCGCTCTTCAGGGGATACCTACTATCTCTTGATCAAATATATATATATTCTTGCTCTCATCCCGGAATGACATTGCATAGCTTTTACATGGGGGTATGAGTGGTTCGGAGATAAGAGCGATAACAGCGGCCTTCTGCGAGAGACTCTTGACTCGGATCCCTAAGCATACGAAATACCTGGTATGCATGTGTTTACTACACTCGGACCGGCTCACCCGCTTTATTTCGCGGATCGAGTATGGTCCGGAATGTCGTCGGGTTTCCTATTTTCACAGCCACATTTGTCCATCTCCAGTAGTCTTTAATATAAGCGTGGGTCGAGGATAGGGCTACGACCGGTGGGACAGTTCTTATTCGTCTCGTCTGCGAAAAAACACGTACAATTGTCGTGCATGTGTGCCTGTGCAACGTAATGTCACCCCATATCGCGGCGTTGTTGCGGGCTGACCCGCACTTGGGTGAACGGGAACCGCAGCAACAGAGCGACACAACCTTCTTCCTACATGCCGGTGCTGTAGGAGGAAGGAGTAAAACACCCGCCACGTCGTTCTCTGGTACACGACAAAACTTTGAAGCGCCGTGGGGGGATTATTGCCTCACCTTGAAGTAGTAGAGAACAAATATGCTTGATATGAAGTATATGATTCCAGCATGACCCTGGTCCACGCCGTACTTCACTTTCAATGAGTACATGTCCAGCGCCCCCCATACCGTCAGCACAGCCCTAACCGGCCACGACAGCATGTACATCTTGGCAGCTCGCTGGCTTTGGGAGCAAACGGCCCAAAGGCCTATCGCGCCAGCCAGGAAAGCGAAAACGGCTTCGAGTTTGAGATATTTTTCAACGCGACATTTGCAACGAGGCAGGGGTGGGTTGGCATGCAGACGTGTGGGTGCGTGGGAGGGCAGGAGGTGAGAGTGTGGACTGGGTCTCGCTCGCACCTCTCCTTGTTATAATGTACTGCAAGCTACGATTTCCTCCCCTCACCCTCGTGGACTTATGCTAATAGATACCAGGTATGTGTGATGGGACTCTGTGGTGCTTTGTAAAGCAGCTGTGATGCGTGTGTTCGGTCGATTGCAACATGTGCATAGCGGTTCGAAATTGAAAGAGTGACAACATTGACGGCATCTATCTATGTACTGGCTGCTACTGAACTATAACATCAACGCTAAGTTTGGCCACCATCGCCCTAATGTGATGAGCTATACAAGACAAGAACTAGTCAGTACAACAGTACCAGTATGTGGAGACTCGAGTCTGCCAATGTTCGGACTATGCCGTCCCACTCTCCGTGAAAAAAATGGGAGTCAATTTCGGAAACGACTCGTACATAAGGCTGGTGGCCAATCGTACGGAAACCGGCGTTATGTGCATAATGTCGATATCATGCAAAGCAGACATGCGAATACGGGTTAGTTAATACATCAAAGCCCACCATTACTACGCGCTGATAGCGACCGGTCGGACCACATATTGGACAATCACTTGCACTAAGAGTCCAGTTACCATCACATATAAAAGTCACGCACATGATGAGTCGAGGAGCACAAGACCCGCTTGATTTGTGACGAGATGAGCGAGTTCCTAACTTCCCGATGGTACCCAAATATGTTTTTTTTTTCAGCGTCGCATGTCCGAATGACTGCTGTGTCCCGACTGACCTCCCGAAGAATCTTCCACAACGAGCCAAATACGGGAATCGTTGTGTGTCTTCGGCAAGTTTTCCTTGCGTGCTCGACTGTTCTTGTTCACACTGGCACAAACAAGTTGACCGTGACAAATTATACACGCGCAAGAGTTCCTAGCGAGCATCGAGGCATGCCTCATCTATGTTCACAGAAGAACAAACCATGCATCAACGAGCGTATTGCCGCCTTATGACACGAACCTTGCACATATATAGACGTTGGAAGGTGAAGGGTTAGATTGGAGATGCCCTCGATTTGCTGGATGTTCTCTCTTATCTGCTCGCAGTTCCTTGTATTAATGGCAGCAGGGCCGCAGAATCTCGCGTACTGCATTTTTTTGCGGGGACGGCACGGGCGCGAGTAGCACACGAAATGATTCGGCGAGAAAAATAGCAGCCAGGGGCTAACAAGTTGAAGGCTGCACCTAAACGCGGTGGAGCCATTTCATGATGCGCGATCTGCAGCAGTATCAGCACTTACCTGATGCAAGGAACGGCGTGTCAAGTGCCGTTTTATGCCGCATTGTGCAGTTCAAATATACCAGGTATATGACACATTCGCCATGCCGCGCAAAATAGATGTTTTTTTTTCAACTTTGTGTTCCCTGGAATCTCGAGGGCTTTATATGAAGACCTACATAATCCAAAAGCTACAAACGAAGCGCAAACCTATTCGAGACAAACTGGTCGGCGTACTATATCGTGCCAGTCCTACTGCGTAGACGAAAAGTGCATTATTGTTTTATCAGTTTAGCGGGACCCCGCAAGAGCTCAAACGGACGAGGAAGATACTCTGATACTCCTGAGCTACTTGTCAGACGGATTCATCACTGCTCCAGGGTCGGCATCCCTGTCGTTTATGTGGACAGCCTGCCTCCAGTCAAGCTACGTGGTCTTTGGCGGCGCTACACCGCCTCCATTGCCTTCCCAGTCTTCAACTGATACACCGTTTAGTGCACTGCTTAAGCCCTGCTGGTGAGGTTTGCTACAATTTGGCCGACTAAAATGTTTTGGAAGTACCGTTTCCAACACCTTGGGAAGCATCCGATCGACACCACCCTATGATGCACAACATTGATGCGAAAGGAATGTTAGAACATGGGGCATGGGGGAAACTCCGCATTACTATCACGGGGAAACATAGTTAACAGGACCTGGGGTCTGCACAAAAACCTATATATTTACCTATTTTTAGTAACAATATTTGATCCTATTAACTATGGCTCCCCGTAATAGTTGACGGCATATATACAATATCACATACTGCCGGCAGAATTACCTGATCCTCCGAAATCTCGCGCATCATTTCTAAGAATGACGAGAAGAAGGCGTGCATGAAAAAAATTATCCACACTCCGGCGAACAAGGCGTCCACGGCTAGCAATCCCACGCCTGCAGTCGCGAAACACATCTTGGCGTCATTATGGAGTTAATGGGGGAATTTATGAGCACTACTCAACCGTGATTCGACTTGAAACGAGCACCGTTGAAGATGGCGAAGCCTAGTCTAACGGAATGTAGCCTCTCCATTGCTAGCACTTACTTACGCTACCAAAACTACTGTACTGACTGCCAGACCGCACCAAGACAGAATAGCTGTCGCTACGAACGCGCAAAACATTATCTGAAAAATAACAGTCCGAATTGCACGCCCACTTGCGCAGTCACCATGCTTTTCCTTGATGAGAAGATTGATTTGTTGTTGTGGTCGTCGACGAACCATGTTGCAGGAAAAAGGACAGCAAGAGGGCGGTTATTGGTATTAACATAACGAAAATTGAAGAAGAGCAACGAACGAAAGACGCACGAGAGCAAACAACATATAACACGTTTCGGGAGACAGGGGATCCTTCAGTTCTCCAACGAACGGTCTTGGGACCATACGCAGGAGAAAACCTGTTGTATATTAGTGTTTGAGGTGAACGCCGACTTCCCCAGTCAATCGCCATACTCGCGAGGCGACGGCTTGGGTCTTGATGACTACCAGGTACCTGGTACTAAATAGTACTCGTACTCTGGCGACCTTTGCATACCAGATACCAGGTATTGTTTTGAAGCGCGGCAAAAGAAAACAGCAGTCAGTCCGCAGTGCACAAGAAACGAAAACGTTTCGTATAATAATCTTTTTGCTCGACCCGCCAGTTTGTTACTCGCGATAACTCAGTTATTTCAGCTTTCGGTATCCTTGGAACTATTAATAATGGAGAACTCACTAATTTCAGGTTCTGGTACTACGGGGACTTGCGAGGACTCACAGTCATTGCAGTTTCTGGTACACTGGGGAGTCAGTACTTCAAGAAGGACTCGGACTCGCCAGTCAATGATTGGGTCTCGATGACTCGGACCCGGATTCTGACGACCTTTCTTCGCAGTACCATTTCACATCATACCATTTACATACCACCCCGGCAGACAAAACCCAAGGTAGGTATCTCTTGATCTTACCGGTGCGGAGAGAGCAGCAGCAGCAACAGCTGCGCCAAAGGGAGGTCGAACATTCGCCCACCGGCGGTGTGTCCCCGAGTGTTACATGGTGCGAGCAAAAGTTGGGGGGAAGGTCAAGGTTCCTTGTCAGTGTAACTCCCAAACCTGGTTTTGACGTTGATACTGGCGTACGAAAAGAGGTGCAAAAACATTTGTTTAGAATCATCAGTTGCTTCGTATCGATACGTAGAAGCACGACCGCTTGTTCCGACCTTCTCTAGCTTCGCAGACCGCGTTGACCACGAGCTGCCCTGCGCACTGTACGATTCGACCCTTCCGTCACGTATCAGCGCTCCTTTTTTCTCCCCTTCCACTGCTGTGAATATCTCTGTGATAATCGTTGTGCGTTATGTATCAACCGACTAAATACCTGCCCCCTGCCCCCTGCACCCTGACGACTGTTCACTTTTACTGCTGTTGCTGTATGCACAGTAGAACTGTACGTACTGTCCCTTGAAAAAAAAGTGCCTGGTGTGTCGGAGATATTTCGGCCCCCTCCACAGCGATACGTTCATGTACGGCGACTCGCGTTGTTATCGATAATTTTTTGTTTCTTGTGTTCGAGTTGCGACATGACACGCCACAGGTAGCTCATGATCGATTCCCCAGTTAGTTGTGACAGCAGTGGTGCAGAGTTTACAATGCATCGAATGGAGTGCTGTGAAGAACCCGTGTAATCTCGATCTAGTCGGCCGGGTGGCGTGGGTGTCGTGTATTTATGGTCCGTTCGTTGGCTTGAGTTCACAGGAAATTTTTTAGATGCGTCAAGGAGTTCTAGTGAGTTCGGGGTCGGTGTGAGGGGCTGTGAAGAGTACTGGCAACCCGTCCCTTCCGTTTACAGGAGTATTTTTTGGGGCGCGATGAATACGGCGCGTGTGCGATGCATGCCCCACAGCGTTCGTCTTCGCGCGATCGGGGCATAGCAATAAGCGTCTACTTAATGATACAGTTCCGACACTCTCGCTGTGACATAAGAGTTGAAGTTCCCATACCTTAGGGTTTCAGGTCGGTCGCAAAACACTACACAACTGCCTAAGAGCGATCAACTGCCTACTGTTGACACAAAAGGTCCCACAACAAATCGGCGGAGATTGCGTGGATAAAGTCGGTACAGCAGTTGTGAGGCCACGATAGAGATTTTACACCGTTCTCGTGACTGGTACAGCATTCGTGCACTACTGTTGTTGGAGATATTTTGTTGTCGGTGTTGGTCCTTTCGACGTTCTCAACAAAACGGAGAAGAAGCATAAAATACGACAAAAAAACAAAAAACTATCGACGTCGTACGTGGAACACTGTCAGTCCTCTCCGGTATGCCCTTGCCTCTTGAAGCACTACTGCTGTCTGTTTCGTCGTCGTCGACGCTGTTCGTAGAAGTATCAATGGTATGCCTGTTGTATGCTGCACTCTTTATATTTCATTTACAAGTTAGGATGGGGCTTGCGCACAATTCATGATGTTGTTTACCTGGTTTACCAGGTATGTATCGTACGAACCAGAGGTAATGAATCTATTATTTATACTACAAGAGGGGTTTCGCCGCGGCGGGCTGACGCCCGCCGGCAGCTCCGCGCATGCCCGTAATGGTCGAAGGCGTACGGGTATGCAACCCGAGGCTGTTACTCGTAGTGCCACACTTTACTGCCAAGGGGTGCATTATTGAAAAAAATGAGGAGTACAAGAAAAGAAAACGCTGGAAACAGAACAAAAAGAAAACGCTGGAAACAGAACAAAAAAAAAACATTCGCCATCGGGCACAACAAGTAACTACTGTTATAACATCGTTCGTACAGGAGCCAGCAGCACCGCAAAGTATCACGTACGAAACGCTTGGCGTTCGTACTACTATGTACTTCGTATGCAGATAGCCACAAAACAGTTTTTCAAAGTTGAGCAGCAGCAGTCGATCAAGCAAATCGACAGTACAAAGCGCCGGCGATTACGTTGGAGCAGAAAGCTCAGCAGCAGCAAGCAGAAGCAACAGCAAAGCGCACTACAGACACGTATCGTACGGAAACTACGCTGGCACGAGACCCCCGGCGAGATACCAAACAAAATATCAAAATATCAATTACGATATGGTACTCGTGCAGCTTCCAAAGCAGATTAATCAGTCTTTCAGCTTCAAAGTGCGGAGACACCCCACCGAGAGAGGGGTTGACTTGCATATAATAAACATTCTTACGGGGATCAGCATCAAAAACACATCGCGGACATAGCAAGAGCAGCAGCACGAGCAGTGGAACAGCGCAGCAGCAGCAGTAGTAGTAGCAAACACATAGCAGCAGCAGCAGCGGGCAGCGGCAGGAGCAGCCGCAGTAGTATAGCCATAAACCACAAATAGTATTTAAAATGACGTTTTGACGGGCCAAAGGCGGTCCTGACGGGGCAAAGGTAGGCCGTCAACCGAAATCTGTGAGGAATACGCACTGCTACTGGTAGCGATCAAAATTGGATATCGATCACTCTATCTACTCGTCGAATTCAGTGTCGGCCACTCATACATTTGGTACAATTCGCGGCTGGCGTATTTAAAACTCTTCTCGCGCCTCGCCTGGGCACTGTGCGAGCGTGGCAGAGGCCATCTCCACAGTAAGCCGTAGGCACGACGAGGAAAGGTGTAAGCATACCCTCGAGGGTCAGCAACGACACATCATGTTGCAGGGTGAACGTAACGCGTACATACAGGTATACATGTACTCGTTCATAACTTCCCTTAGCCGTCACACAAAAATACAAAACGCCTTCACAACACAACCAAAACTCCACGATATGACACTGATTGTTTATTGGATCCTCACATTGCTGATTGTCACTCCCATTGCTGTCGCGCAGTGCTGCTGTGCGTACATAATTATTTCGTAGACAACGTTTGTACTTTCACCACCTTACCGCTCGTCTCGCGGCGTAGCCTCGTCCGATTTGGTCGATACCAAAGAATCCGTCCTCTCAGTCTCACGGAGTCTGGTCGCCCGGCGTGCACAGCAGCCGAAGAGTAGGGTTGGTAATCAACCAAAATATGGCCTTGACTTGATTATTGGTTATTTCGGGTGTTTTTGGCTTGATGAATCATGATTATTACCGGTAGGTTATAAGAATCTGGTCGTGATTAAATCATGACTATTTAAATAGTGATAGTTGATTGATTAACCACGCTCATTTGATTACTTATAGAGAAATAGAAGGCGTTATCATGCCGGGATAACCTTATACGTGGCTACAACACCACGACACCCGAGGGCACAACAGCACAACCAGCTAGCTACTGGAGCAGCTAAGCCACGGCAGTCGTGCTTTCTGCACTCGGGCTTCGTCAGCTGGAGACATGAAGAACGCTGGCAAGCGCGAAGCAGCGGCGCCGGCCACAGCAGCGTCGCGGAGAGTCACGAACGAGGCCGAAGATTCCGGTGTGCCCTCTTTGGAAGCTTCCTCTTTGGGGGAAAAATACGAGGACAATGGTGCTGCCGGCGACAGCGACGCCGAGTTGATGGGAGTCATAAAGCCCGCCGTCGAGCGGAGCTCTGACCTCAATGACGGAGCAGAGAAGCCCCCTGCCATTGAGAAGTCCAAAGAACAAAACATCGTGTGGAGTAAACCTAAGAACGAAATGTCAAATCTGTGGGCGTTCTTCCTCCAGCGCACGGAGAAAGGGAAGAAAACGGCGGAGTGCACCGTCGACGGCTGCAAGAAACCGCTCGTGATGACGCAGTCGACGTCGAACTTTTTGCAGCACATGACCGGCCATCACAAGCACTTGCCAGCGTTCGTCGAGCACGTCAAGGCGGCACACAAGACGGTCGCAAAGACTGAAAATCACGCCAAACAGGGAGGCATCGTGGGGTATATGAACAGGGACGAGTCTGCTCATCACCAGCGGCTCATCCTGGGGTTCATCGTTCGCGGACATAAGTGCGTTTCTGTCGTGGAGGAGGACGGGTATAAGACCATGATGCGTGGATTCACCAAGCGGCCAAGCTTGCAGATTCCGTGCCGTAAGACGATGGCGAAGCTGGTGACCCACACTGCGGTGGTGGCAAGGGAGGAACTCAAGGCGATGTCGGATGGCGAGGATTTGTGCCTTAC
>JBBMHQ010117523.1:0-20689 GCA_037834295.1 Postelsia palmaeformis
CGTGCTCCGTCCCGGCATTGTTGGGATGCGAGGGTCAATGGTCATTCGACTACAGCCATGCATGATAATGAATACACCCCCCGCAACGATGTCTGCCTGATCGATGAAAACCCCACGTGCTCCGCCCCGGCATTGTAGGGGTGCGAGGGTCTATCGTATACGACTACGGCCACGCATAACAATAATTACCCCTCCCCAATGCGACGCCGAACACCTCACGGCGCTTCGCGCTTGGTGCAAGCAATGTCTGCCTGGTCGATGAAACCCCGACGCACTCCGTACCGGCATTGTAGGGATGCGAGGGTATATGGTCATACGACTACGGATGCATGATATCGAGTACACCCCTCCTCCCCCCCGCCTCTCCAAACGATATTTTTTGCTGCTGTAGCTATGAGCGTCACGCTATCCTGGAGTGGTTCTCGGCTTGCACCAGCAGTGGAAGATCGCATAGTTCTCCCATGACGGGTGAGGAGATTCGCAGTGGAGACGTGACGAGCAACCTCACCCTCAAGAGCAGGATACAGGTGGGTGTCAGGGTCGCTCGCGCCGGCTAGGCGTGTACGTACAGCACGGGAGAGGGTGGCCAATTGGTTAATTTGAGTTGGAAACGCCATTTGTATAAGCAGCTCGTCTCTTTTAGTACCGCACTGTGCGTAAACCTATCTAAATCTGATTAGCCTCTGTCCCTACCACGGGAGTGCAGTCCTGAAGAACTTTTACCATTGAATAGATAACACCTGACATAAGAAAAGTTTATTGCGAGGGAGTCGCATAAATGGCACGGACCGCGTACAGCATAAGGAATAGGGCATGCTTTATAAGGGAGATGCCTTTTAGGGCACGCCTTACTTTTGAGCTGGGCGAAGCCGGGGATCCGCGCGGTCCGACGGGCAATGCCCGATTATTATTTTGTTCACCCATGTCTCCCGCCACCAGAGCGCACAATTTACGATAGTTAGACATGCCTTATAACAAATAGCCTCTTCATTATTACAGTTCTATGATACGATATATCAGTATGTTCGTCAATTTTAAGATGCGTGTGTAAATATTGTGAAAATTGAATCGTGCCTTATGTTGTCGACCAGACTGGTTGCTCCTTTTGTTTTTCTGCCGTGTCGCGCCCCTCTCGGAAAGGTCCAAAGTCTTGCTCTGCAGCATGGTTTCGGTTGTTGTATCTGTCGAAATAGTTATCCCCACGCGTTGTTTTTAGCTGTTGGGTCAGCGAGCAGCGGATATGTATGTGCGACGCTTTGTTAGTTTGTTGTCGCTTTCTCGTCGTTGCGGTCACCACAAGTCGGTTATCTGCGACTCGCCCATCAATGATGGATATCATACATTAAGCATCATCCCTTCTAATCGGTATAGCCGCAATGTATTTCTTCGTGGAAATCTTGGGGGTCTTTCTGACAGGAGTGGGTGTTGGAAGGGAGCAAGGAAGACGATCGTGGGACCGGCACCGGCGGAGAAGATGAAGGGCCAGATTCAGCGTCGCCTAAGCGGGACAGCCGTATTCTCCACATCCACGTGAGATTCAAGAAGTGCCTAGCAACAACTACAATGTGCTTATTTCATAGCTATATCAATGTAAAATATTATATGATTAGATCGACAGCTTTATCATTTTGTGCAATATGCGTGCGTATCATCAGCTCTACTATTGTATACTGGTTATACGAATACCTACAGCATTCGTAAAACGCAGGAAAGCTGACCCAAGCTGAGGTTCTTATTCAAGAATGGATGCGCTCTACACTCTACGCTACCTTTCAGTGTCCTGTTCTTGTTTCGTTCCTGTCATTATCGGCCTGCCTTTTCTAGTGCTCGTTTTCTTAGTATGGCTCGTACCTGGTATAGGTTGCAGTATGTAGTAGGTGCCCGGTCCTGTATTGTCCTGCTGTTGCAACCCGCAGCTGACGTTTTTGTGAACTTTGTGAAACGGGGGGGTGTGGGGGGTCTCCGATCTTTCACCGTGAGCTACAGAGGCCGCAGGCTTGTGTGCCTTGACGTGGTCCTCATGAGTAGAAACCAATTTTTTGTTCTGAAACACGCACGGTTGCTCTAGCTCACTACCTGGTGTCTACCCTGCCCCCCTACCCACCTTTCGCTACAGCAGTGCACCCCCGTCAACCTCACACCTCTCCCCCGTCATCAACGTTTAAGAGGGTCGATCACGCGGCTGGAGTCACACAAGAGAATATTGATATATATTAAAAAAAAAACTAGCATTTCCTCCCCGCGTGTTCTACCGCGTGCCAATCTGTCCGCAAACGTGAGGACCATTTGTGTATTCCTATTAGTACCCAAAGACCCTTGCCTTCCCGGACAGGGTGGTACCAGTAGCGGGATACATTAAAGAACGACGACATGGTGCTGTTTTTCAAACGGTTGGAGGTGGAAAAAAAAAACCCTGCTGGTGAGTTTTTGTTCTGACATACGTTCATTGATGGCGATGGATGCTGCGGGTGGGGTTGCGCAATGCGGGCGTTCACAAAAGTTGGGGTTAAATAATGGGTCTCCGCTTGTCCCACTCGCGTGGGCGTCGAAGGGTTATTACCCCAGCCAACGTGGAATACGGCACCGAACACAGAGCCGCTGTCTCGTCTATTGGTAGGAGTCTTTGCGATCACCGCACGGGTAGCATCAACCCGGAACGCATGCTGGCGTCGAGTCATCGCGGCAATCCTCTTTGGTTGCGGAGGCGCGTCAATCTGGGAACGAAACACCTCCTTGCACTGTTTCCACATCTGGATTTTTCTTGGCTAGCAATATTGGCGAACGAAACGCTGTGTTGCGCTGTTTCCACACCTTCATGCTGCTTGGATGTGACGCCCCACCCTCGTTGTCGCTGCCATGATGCTCCTGACACGAAGGTAATGTGACCCCTGTTCGTCGATAATAGCAGCAGCATTTAGTAGCGCTTGCGTTCCGGTCGACCGCCTCTGCTACACACAGAAGGGCGGTTCGGCGGCTGCATATTCCTCATCTCTTTCCCCGCCCCCATTCCCCCTTGTCTGTGCTTGCACTGGGGTGCTTGCGCTGGCGCTACTACAACACCGTACACCATAACAACTTATCGCCGCTTCTAAACTAACCCTTCAGATCAAAGTCCGCTATGGCGAGAAGACCTACGATATGCCCGTCAATCGCGCCTCTGGAAGCTCTGGTATCGAGCGCATCAAGGCTTTCGTCTCTCGAAGAAGGGCATTGGGCGTTGTTGCGTCCATCGCCGGTGGCAGTCCAGGGGCAGGCGGTGGCAGGGGCGGACACCGCATAGGGTGCCGCAGCCTGGGGAGGAAGCGAGGAGGGAAGGGGAGGAAGCGTCGGCCTGCTGCTCCTACGCCGGACACATCGATGATCTGCCCTAGCACGATCCGGCTTATCCACAAGGGCAATCGTCTGGTGAGGCTTGTGGCGATGTTCAGAGAGGGAATGGGGGATGTGTACTCACGTCATGCACGGCTGTGGTCGTATCATCATAAACCCTCGCAGTCAGGAGGGGGGGTAAGTGGGAGGGGAGTGTACTCGATAGGAGATACGTACTCGATATCATGCATGACCGTAGTCGTATTACCATAGACCCTCGCGTCTCTACAATGCCGGGACGAGGCATGTCGGGTTTTCACCGACCAGGCAGACATTGCTTGCACCAAGTGCGAATCGCCGTGAGGTGTTGGGCGAGTCTCATGAAGGGTGAGCTGCATCCTACTAAGAATCGCTTGTGGGGTTTTCACCGACCACGCAGACATTGCTTGCACCAAGCGCTAAGCGCCGTCAGGTATCTGGCGAGTCGCATGAATGGCGAGCTGCATTTAACTAAGAACCGCTTATGAGTCGGACTTGCATATGGGTGACAGCTTCAATAGGAGGGGGGGAGGGGAAACAGCTTAGCTGTGGCACGAAGTATGTACGAACCTCGATGATGTGTTTTTTTTCAATTTTAATGCTTCGACGGGAAAACAAGTTTTGTGGCGGTAGATTGGAGAGGGGCGCGCTTGTTGTGACGATGCGCAGGATCGACATACCGCTTTCTTTCTCGGAATGCCGTCGTTGCTGCGGGTGGAATGGTGCTTATCTGCGAGCAAAGGAAAGCGCCATCGGCAACTCGCAACAGGCGGCTGTCTACTTGAGCCCTATCCAAGAGCCGTTATTTTAGGAGGTGTTTTTTTTTTCAATCGGTTGCTGTCGCTGTTCTGATCATCTCCCACTGCATGTTTCTCATGATAAAGCCAACTTACGTGCGATTAATATGGATGACACCCTTTTCGCCACCAATAGGCAGCGCGCGCACCCCCTCCCCACTGGTCGTGCACTGCACATCGATGGGGCGAACGATACGCGCATACATGTGCCCGATTTTTAGCTTTACCCTTATACCTCTGTGTGGTGTATGGTTTTGTTTCGCAGCAATACTCGCTACTGGGCTTGCTGGAGGGAGATATGGTGCTAGCGCTTGACGTGGAGGCGCCGCAGTACGTGTCCTTCACGGTGAAGCTCCAACAGTCGGGCGAAAGGGGCATGTTCCTGCTTGCCCGTCGGGGAGAAACGAGCTTCTCCGTCAAGCTCCGCTTGTGGGCCCTCCGTGTACTGAAGCGCCCTAGCACCACCGCGTGAGATATATACATACTTCGAAGTACATATACACGCAACAAGAAAAAACATGACCTGCGTTTCAAGGTTGCTTCGTTCGTATCTGGATGGTGTGTTCGCTATGATCGGGAACTTTTGTGGTATTGCCATATCAAGCATATGTGGAGAGGCGCGCGGCGCGCGAGGAAAGGGGTCTTGTACCCCCCTCTCCTCTTTCCCTCTCCGGGACAGTTTGTATAGGATGCAAGCAGGTTTTGTATTATGGTCAGTAGTTTTCGTAATATCTCTCCGGAATAGCTTTTAAAATCGTAAGCAGTTTTATGGTGGGTAGATTAAGTTATTTGTTGACAATATTCCGCTGTGGCCGGTTACCAGGTTCCATTCTGTCTGAATACTAGGACCGCTCTGGTATTCAATTCAGTCCCGAAACGGTTCTAGTATTTGCGGATATATTTACTGTAGCACGATATTTTTTCACGTTCGCGTGTCACTCCACCCCCCTGCCCCCTTGTCTTACCCTGTTCGTAGCCTATGGCATGGACTTCAGCCAGCCGGTGATGGGGTGGAGATAGGCACGTGTCTGTCAAACGGCATGTGTCCCCCCGCCCCGCAGCGCTCTAGCATTATCCTCATGCAGACAGAGGGGGCGGGAGGAGTAAACGAGCAGCCTCTGGATGCTGTTTGCACCCTGGAGGTGTACAGGGCCGATCCCTACAGGTGAGCTGTCCGAACAATGAAGTCGTGCCACTAAGAGCTAGCATGGGAGAGCTCTGCACCCGGCACAAGAAAACGACTTGAGAAAAATATGTATACACGCATGATACGAGTACGTGCAACCTGACGGAAAATGACATAGGCTACGACATGTAGAGTTTATGTAACGACTGCAAGTGTGAGCACCAAAGGAAGTGCGAAATATGTAGCCGAGTGTACAGACAGTACGCTGGGGTGTTGTTGCAGATGCCGATCTAAAACAACTACCTGGTACATCGTTTTGGTGCTACCGATCGCCTTCGAGCAGCATGCGGCCAGCAGTACAGGTAGATCATTACCACGGCCGTGCCATACTCGGGCGATTAGCTTTCTTACTCGGACACTAATTCAATCACTTCCCCCATGCACGCGATGACCGTTTCCGTAGTGGTCACTTTTCACCGTATGTTTTCCCCTCTGATGTCCCAGGAGGGTTAGCAATGGTTGTGGAACCCCGTCAGACAAATAAACAAAAAAGGGCCCAAAAGTATCCCCCCCCCACACACACTACCGCACTGAAAAGGCATGGCCCGAGCGAACAGTCGTTCGCAGAGGTGAGTGCCTAACGTCTCCGAATGAGTACACGCCCGGTTGGCAGTGGGGCTCTCCGAAGCGGGAAACTCACCGTTCTTGTTATAGGATACAAGGTTTCCCTTCGGAGGCTTTCGGGCGTGGGGGGATGCAAGGAAAAAAATAGGATGACGTTTTCGTTCAGCTGAAAAGGAACGGAATGCCCACCAGCTGTTGATTTCGTTTTTGAAGTCTTTACGACCAGCAAAAGGGTATCGGTACATACATTTATGGTGGGTTGAAGCCCAGTGCTTGTTAAAGATGCCATTGATAGGATAATGTTTCGTTAGGGCACGCAAAGGCGTGTTGCTGTTCTTGTTCACTTTGATATCTGCCCGAACGGGATACTGCTCCAGAGGTATTTCGCTCTTTGAGTTTTCGAACCACGTGCAAGAGCTCAACCCTGTCTCATTTCATAGCCCTTAAGAGTATAGATAGCACTGCACTCCCATTTGGGGGAGACACCACGTAAAATTGTAATTGTGTTCGTAGGCGGAACTACTACGGGCACCGTACTAATCAGAACCCACTATGTTGAGGAAAAATTCAGTAACATTTGTTTTATTTGTTACATGATGGGTCGTGATTACTCTGGTCCCCCGTACTAAGAAGGCCGACAAGGCCTCTTTCGGCCTTGTCTGCTGGTCTTGACATTTTCGTTTTAGTTCGGGAGGGCGGTCAGTCGAGAGGTCAAAATGCAGTCTCCTGTTTCTACAGCCTTTTGCATACTCGGTGCCTAGGCTCACATGTTGTTTGCGTCGCAGGTCTAACTCGAGCCCAAGACCTTCCCTCACGAGACTGTCAGTCGAGAGGTAAAAATGCGGTCTCGTGTTGCTGCAGCCCATAGCATACTTGATGCCTATGCTCATGTGTTGTTTGCGTCGCAGGTCTAACTCGAGCTCGAGGCCTTCCCTCACGAGACTGGACGCCGTGAAGCAGCTGTTCCATGCCTACATCAACAGGTGGGGCGAGGCAGACGCGTGCAAGAAGAATACTTGATACTCTTTGGTACGCTGTAAGAGAGAAACAGCAAGCCCGTTGTGGTAAACGCGCGGCGTGGGTCTCTGCGTTTTGATGGATGTCATTGCATGGTATTGTTTGAGCTCCGAATGTCGCTTGTGTTGCTCAGATTGTTTCCGTGGCGGGATTTACAGCTGGCTACAGATACAACAGGTATTCACGCCACTTGTTTGGCTTCCCGCTTGCTACATACGGGTACACGGTTGTCTACTGCATGAGTTATGATTGCCTTTTCAGGACACGCCGCCTGTGTAATCGGCGAGGACGTGATTTTCCCGCCAAGCGGGTTCGCGTGTGTGTCGCGCCTTCACTCTTGTAGAGAAACTACTTCAGGTTTCGCAGTATGAATAGTAGTAGGGTTCATAGTGTATATGCCATACATAGGAGACCGCGGGTTGACCCCTTGACTGACCGCCCCCCCCACACTGAAACTAGCTTGTTAAGGTCAAAACAGGCCCAAATAAGATCGAAAGGGACCTCTGAACAAGGCCAAAAGAGGCCTCTGAATAAAGCCAAAAGAGGTCGCTGTAACGGGAGACTGATTTTTGAGCCCTGGACTGACCCCCTACATTTATATTTAGTGTGTTGAGGCTAAAACAGGCCGAAATGAGACCAAAAATGGCCTCTGACCAGAAGCCAAAAGTGGCCGCTATACTAGGAGACCGATTTTTAGCCCCCAAACTGACCGCCCCCCTACGCTAAATTAGTTTGCTAAGGCCGAAATAGGCCTGAATAAGGCCGAAAGAGGCCTCTGAACAAGGCCAAAATAGGCCGTTGTAGTAGTAGACCGATGTTTGACCCCTTGGCTGACGGCCTCCCTACATTATTAAAACTACAGAAGTTTCCTAGGGCCGAAACAGGCCTCAATAAGGCTAACATAGAGCTATACATGAGGTCAAAAATATTTGTACGAATAGGAGACCGTGGTTTGACCCTTTGACGCCCCCACTACGCTAAAACTGATATGTCGAGGCCAAAAGAAGACTTCGCGTGAATAAAAAGACCGATTTCCTATTATAGTTTTTTTTTGTTCTAATCGCATGCCGCTTCAAATACCAAATACGAACGAGGCTGTACAATTTGTGCCCTTGGCCGCTTTTTCTTGAAGGACTCAAGCGTACGATCTTCCAGTGGAAGTTGGACTGATCAGCTTCGGATCGGAGGTGGATGTCGTATGCGAACCCACCCCCCTGCTGGAAGACTTCCGCGACCAGGCGAGTTTCAGGGGACGGGCGTTTGCGATGAGGCCGTGTGCACGTTTTCTGGCCATGGACACTTTTGTTTTTCTCGCACCAAGAGTGCACATGATCCCTGGATACATTCCATGCGGTCTGGAGGTGGACGTTGTGTTTTCTTCGTAGAGCAGCCTGGATGTACATACTGCAGTTTTACTATGTGCAGTCTCTTTGTACCTGTATGTTTTATTTTGTGCGATCTGGATATAAAACTTTTGCTCCCTTGTGCAGTGCTGGTGTACTTGCATAAAGTTTTCTTAGTGTGGAAGTGTCCGCACGAGCAGAAGGTGGCGAGGAGGCTCGTGAGTCTTTTGGCTAAGGCAGTGGCTCAGCAACGACGAGGTATTTGACAGAGGACGGACGATCGTTCTTCCCAGGACCCAGTAGGCCGTCCAGGCGCGCGTTTACGCTGTGCTGTTTTCCGCCCGTATGGGGGATATATCGTTTAGGAGGCTTGTTTTGTTTTTCTCGCGTCAAGATCTCTTCGGGCCTTCGTGTACTACAGTAGTAAAAGTGTAGGGGCGATCAGTCAATGGATCCAGCGGCAGCCTCCTCTGCTGACTTTGATGTACTAGTTTTAGTGCAGGGGCAGTCTCCTGTTGGCCTTAATGTACTAGCTTTAGTTCAGGGGAATATCAGTCAAGGAGTCAAATCGCGGTCTCCTGTTGGTCTTAATATACTAGCTTCAGTGTAGGAGGCGGTCGGTCAAGGCGCAAAACCGCGGTCTGCTACAAATAGCGTCGTTGGTTGGAAACTTTTGATGCGTGTTGCCGTCTAGGAAGAGGGCCCCACAGTTCTTAGTTGTTTGAATTAACTATGTTTTCAGGTGCTTCGAAAGACACCGATTTTTCTCTGTACATGCTATACGTACGCATACCCAGCGTAATTTGCCCCGGGTGCGTGTGAACGCCACGTTTACTTTCTCGGAGGCGCTTCTTAGCGGGACACCTTTTCCAGCAGTAACATTGATATGCCACCAGCAACTATTGCGTGGGGGCGTATGACAGTACTCGGAACCCACGATGTACGCAAAACCAATACTATCCCGTTTTGTTTACAGACCATATTTGGTTCTGATCACTGTGCTCCCCCGTAAGTAAGGCGATATCGAACGATATCACCCACATCCGTCCTCCGTTGTTTTTCATGGCTCCTTCCCACCAACTCCAGGTAGACATTATGTCCAACAGCGGCGACACACGTCTCTGGGACGCCTTGCAGATGGCGTACACCCTCATCAAGAAGTGGAGGTCCACCTGGAAGTCCAAGGCCAAGCAGCGCCGCGTCATCGACCACCGTCGTAAAAACGCCTCTGCCACGGGGCGCAGCAACGGTGGTGATGGTGACCAAGACAGCCGAACTATTGAAGAGCCGATCGCGCGAGTACTGGTGCTGAGTGACGGGAAGGACACCAAGTCGGATACAAGCGCGCACCTGTGAGACTGGGGGGGGGGTTGCATGCAGTTGAGGCCGGGGTTTAAGGGGTAGGGCTTTGGGCGGGGCGTTCCAAACGGATGGGCGAGGGTGGACGGCTGGGGGTTGAAATGTGGGGAATCCCCCCCGTTTCGTTCATGTCGTGGAGAGGAATGTGCTACCAGGTATGAGGTTTGGCGCAACGTTAAGCTGGTCGACCGCGCGGGCGCTCGAGTGTGTTCGAGAGACATATGATATGTTACTCGTGATTTATCAGGACTGGTAGAGAGCTCTAGCTTTGGCCCCCGCTTTCCTGATCCCCTCCCCCCGTCTCCCATTACCCCATCGCTCCCTTCACTCCCCCTCCCTCCCCTCTCCCTTCACACTTCTCCAACTCCCCCCCCTTATCCCGAGCGCAGCGTTTGCAATCATCTTCAGAGGGCAGGTGTTATGGTGGATAGCGTTACAGTGGGAATGGAAAAGAACGAGTATCTCAAGTGCCTGTCGCTGGCAACGAATGGGTATGCCTTCCACCCAACGAGCCTCCGGCAGGCGCTGAGGCTGAGCGAGCTTGAGACGGTTTTGAGCGCTGGGCAGCGGGCACGGCGGGTGTCGAGCGCGAAGGGGCGGAAGAACAGCGGCCCCATGACCAAGCTGGTGGGGATATAAGTTTTGCTTTTTTTTTCACGATCACGATGGTTGCCCCTCTGGCGTAGAGCCGTCAGGTGGAAGAGAGGAGTGCGATGCAGCCATTGACATGCGGAATCACGCTCCTTCAGCTGGAAGTTTTGTTTCTTTTGTAAATGAGAAGAAAAATGTTCGTAGTTGCTCTAGATCGGGCAGATGCAGCAGTGTTTTTTTTTTCATCAGATTCCGGACAGAGGTCTCTGTACCTCACTCAAACAACGATGTTTGATGAAAATAAACATAAAGACACGCGCCACCTGTTTTGGACAAAATCCCGCCGGCGATGACAACGTAGGCATGTAACGAGAGTGTTGGAGGCGCTCGCAAATTTTCCCGAATATAATGCCGGCCAGCATATTTTTTTCTTCGTTTCGAAGTCGGGCTTGAAGTTTGGCGCTCTCACAATATTAGCCCATTTTGGGGACTTATGAGGGAATCACCGATCAAAAAGATATGACAAATTCCAGCATCGGCCTCGCGAAGCAGTCTGTCACAGGCCATAGGCCGGGATTAGAGGGAATATATCCGAGGTGAAACTTACGGAGATATGCATGCTGAACCTTAGGGAGATGCACAGACAGCACGCGCGCCGAACATGATCACACTTATGCTGCTGCACGCGATGATACACCGGTTGAGGCGTTCCTAGAAATTGATAATACCACAATTGAATGGCCTTTTCTGTTGGTCGCTATAAACTAAGCTAAGCTATGCTGCCAGCTTACTCTGCGGGCCAAAACCGCCTTTAATCAGTGCAACCAGTCAAGTTTTGGTATCGTATGACACACCGCCAACCAGAACGCATTACTTTTTTTTCTACACGCAACGAGCCCGCAAAAATCAAAAGCTTATGCAGTACTTACTACAGTAGTGCTGAATGTGCTTGTATAAAACACGCTGTAGACCCCGTCTTAGTTTTAGGGCTTCTGAGGGGAGGGCAGGGTGTGTGCGCTCGATATCATGCATAGCCGTAGTCGTATCACCATAAACCCTCGCATCCCTACAATCCGGGACGGAGCATGTCGGGTTTACACCGACCAGGTAGATATTGCTTGCACCACGCGCGAAGCGCCGTCGGGTGTCTGGCGAGTCGCATGAAGGGTGATCCGCACCCTACTAAAAACCGCTTGTGGGACGGACTTGCATTTAAAATTTCCGGTGTGGCCACTACCAGCGATAGCAATAGGAGTACTATGTTACTGCCTCTTGATGCCTTAACATTAACACTATAATACGTGTTATGATCATTCCCCTTGTGCGGAATAAAGATTCCTCACGTCGCACAAATGATCTAACTCGACCGCCAGCTGTGACCGACCGCCAAAAACAAAAAAAGGGCACACTGGTTGCCTTGGTCAAGTAGTAAGCGGCATTTTTCACAGTATCGTTGCCAACCGACGTCAACCCAACCTATACTGGTGCATGATATTTGGGGGACGGAGGGCGCACTCATTCGTTGCTCGCCTTAGTCATTTGACCATTGACCTCGCATCTCTTTCGAGACGGAGCACCGCTCCTACTCCTACTATAATAGAGACGCCTCCAACAATGGGCGTTCATTACGTCGTTTCCATATATTGCATAGAAACGTTTTGCTTATCTTGTCTCCTCTTGTTTCGCCGCCTGTGGCCACCATCTATCTCCTCGGATAACGTGTTTTTCCTCGCTGCTATCTACTGCAGTGTACCATACTTCTCCATGTCACATTCGTCTGGTTCCCTCATCTCTTCTAGAACATCCCGTTCCTCCGTGTACACTTGACATTCTCCTACTATGATAAATCTACTCTCTATTGCCTTGCCACACGGGCACATCTGTCGAAAATTTGTTCACTCGATTATGGTACAGATTCGGCCGCACCAAGCTGGCCGGAGTACTGGGGTATGCCAGTAGGGGATAGGAGATGCGTCCAAAAAGCTGGAATGTACGGAGCTGTATGACACGCATGCAGCATGACGATACTTGTAGTACTGCTGTTGCAAGCTCTTTCCTATTCCGGGGTAACGTATCATATCATATTATAGGTAATCGTAATCAAGTATGGCGTGTAAACATATGGGGGTACATGGGCTTTTGGATCTATCGCGGCTTCTGCTTTTTACAATAATCCCCACCCCCATCCCGGCATGGTAGAGGTGCGAGGGTCTGTGGTCATACGACCACAGCCATGCAGGGTATCGAGTACACCCCCCTCCTCCGTACCCTATTATGCAGGTGTCGAGCGAAAGCCAGCTGCTGGCCGAGGCGCGTATGAGCTCGGCACACGATACCGAAGAGACTGCGACCCTTAGGGAGGACCCCAAGACCAAGAGCATATGCAGGTGAAGCATTGGTTGTCGTGGACAAAGAACACTCGAGCGCGGCCAAAGGCATTCGAGCATCCGTACAATAATTATGTTTGACATTTTATTACAAGCGAAGCGGCTCGCTAATTTTCAGGGTTATTCACGAGTCGGATTAAACCTCGCGGGTCAGGTCGAGGCGGGTGGAGTAATGGAGTAAAGAGGACTCGGCCCTACCCGTTACAATTTGAAGACCCCCTGACCCGACCCGACCCGACCCGACCCGACCCGACCCGACCCTACCCGTGAGACTACATATGTCTTAACCCGACCAGCGGGTGGGGTCGTGACCCGTGTAGAGCCCTGGTCGTTTTTGTTTACACGGCCGTTTCAAATTTAGGGGGGTCCTTTCGAGTTGGATGAGGCCGGGGAAATGTGGGTCACGACGGAAGATCTCTCCTAAAAGCATTCGCACCACATTTATTTCATGTTTGTGTGCCTTCGACCAGCGCACAAAGTTGTGACAAAGAGCTATAAATATATGTACCACTATGGGCGGAAATGCGAGGACCGTCAGGTCTTCGCATTTTTGTGTAAACGCTATTGCGGTGGACCATAGTTGATAGGACCAAGTATTGTTACTAAAAATAAGTAAATATATAGGCTTTTGTGTGGACCCCAGGTCCTATTAAGTAAATTCCTCCGTATAGTTCTGTTTCCGCCTAGAATGGCACATATATACACGTACCCATCAGCGCGAGTTGGTAGCGAGCGAGAGAAGGTGACCCTGTCTTTTGGCGCGAAATACGCAAGGTCGATTCTGTGGTTGTTGTGGTCGTTGTTGGTGTTGTCGTTGTTGTTGTCGAAGTTGTGATTGATGTCGATGATGTCGCTGCCGATCTCACATTAGGTAATCGTCCATGCTGTTCTAGTCCGTTACGGGGGATCATAGTAATCAGTGACCCATCGTACACACAAAAAAAACTCATATATTCCACGAAAGGCTGCGTGCCGACTCCCAGGTAAACGCGTTCCGGGTGCCTCACACCATAGTCGCACACCTCGGCGCCATATTACCGTCGGAGGGGTATGGAAAATCGTACACGACGCTCCCACGAGACAACCAAGGGTAGCAGGGCCCCTAATCAACTAGGCTACAAGTTTGGGGACACTACGGAAGAGAAGAAACCCACAGAACGGATACGAATCTGTTGATTGATCTCTAAAGGTATAGACGCAGCTGGCACGGGAACGCGTGGTAGACTCCAGACAATAACACGGATCAGCTCATTATATTATATATCCATGCTGTCGAGCCGACTCGCCTCCTATGGAGCTACAACTAACGAGTGGCATTGGTGGGGTACACATCACCCCGATCTCCCAATACCCTACTACCGGAATCCCTTCCCAGTATGGAACTCCTCAGCCTCCAATAGATCTTATGGATCGTGTTCTTGAGTACAGTCAACAGAAACAAACAAACGACGACATTGAGGGAGAAGGGTCAACCAGTATAGGTGTGATCTCATGCCGCAGCAGAGAGGCCTCATTGATCCCAAACTAGATACGAATTAGCCTACGACGCAATGTTACAACAGTAATCTGAAACAGAAAAAGGAGACGCCCGCATAGTGGATCCCTTTTCGAAAACGCCTCATTGTTGTACTGGGCGACAATGATTAAGTATCACTCCGTGAGCGAATAACGCAGGTCTTCAACAGCACCACAAGGTAGAAATTGGCTCGGGAAAAACAGACCATCCCGCCCGCCCATCGTTGGTAGCGAGGTGTACCGTCGACAACGAGATCAGTTTTGTTAGTGCTTATTTTACCGGGGTACCTACTCTCTGCGACGAGGTACCGCGTTACCTGCCAAACAATTAACGTAGGAGCAGTAATCCTGGGTGCGTCTCCGGCTGGTCGCAGCAGAAGGCCTTATTGATTCCAAACTATATACCAGTACGAGTTAACCCACGACGTAATGTTACAAGAGTAATTTTACTGAGCATATTTGGTCCTGATTACAATGTTCCCCGGTAATAGCCGGTGGTCACGAAAAAGGCACGATCGAGTCCAGATTTTTCCAGGGAAAATTATTTTTGAAACCGGTTACGTAAGCCGAACCTAGTGAGGAACAGATCCTTCGTAAACAAACAATCTAGCCTAAGGCCAGAATTCCGGTTCCTTGGAGAGAGGGCGGATGTTGTATATATACTTCGTAATATATTTTGTCCTGTACCAGTACATTTCACTAAGCGATGAAACCGCGCGCCCTTCCCCCCTCGTGTTGGGGACTGGACTGTCAGGCCGTTGCTTGCTGCGCTCGCTGGCATTGCACCGACAGAGAGCACTGCTGCCGAAGATGGTACAGGCGGCGGTGGGAGCGGTGCTTCGTCGGCGGAGACGCGCGAGGTGCACCGTCGGACGCGCGGGAATGCCGGCGGCGGGGCGGTGCATCCCGAGCGCACGCGCCGCGTTCGGCAGGAAATGATGAACATGATCAAGAACCCGCACCCGGTGAGGATCAATGGAGGTGTGGTAAAGGCCTGCTGCTGGTAGATGCCGTCCGTTTGCCAGAGCGGTGGGTCATGGATTGATGCAACATTCATGTTGTTGCGTCGGGTTTTGTTTTTTTATCGGTATTTTCTCGTGTGCGTTTGAGAATCTTGTTGCACGTTGTGTTCTGTTGTGTGTTACTTGTACTGGTATACCCTGCACCTAGTGCCTGGTATATATTAATATACCTATGATAATCCTCAGCTTTATCCGATCCGTTCTTGGTGGGCGCATCTCTCCCGCCTGTGGCCGCCTTTCCGCGCGGTTTCTTCGCCGGGGCGTTCGCCCTCCACGCCTGAACCGCTCGGCGTCGGAGGTACCGCCCGCTCAGCGCCGTGTCGCCCGCACGAAGCCTTGACGTTGAGATCTACAAAGAATCTCCGAAAATCCCTGCCCTATTAATGCTTTGGGCCATGGTCTCTCGACAGAGTGTTTGCATTCGCATGTTTTTTTCCGGCTCGTCCTCTTCGACTTCAGACCCAATGAGAGGGTCACGTACCCGGCCAGCGTCGCCATTGTGGGGGTCTTCGCGGGTGATTGTATCTCGGACATCGATGGAACGCCCCGATGGCACATTCCACGCGGACTTAGTTAAGAACTGCCACCCATAAAAAAATATGCGGGGACATACGAGAGAGACATCGCATGCCACCTACAGCCAGCAGCATTTTAACGGCCAGCATTACTTATGGTGCGAACGCTATCGTACCGCGGTAGCAGCAGTAGAGCTGTACAATGTGGCTGCGGAGATGCACAGCTACAGCAGCTGCTGTGGCGGCACCTTTCTACGGAGCTGCGCTGTCGGCTATCGCGTACTCCCTGAGTTAGAGGTTAGTTACACCGCCTTCTACGATTTCGCGGCTGTTCGGTCAATTGGCAGGTAATCGTCAGCATTTGGCCGCCATTTCATTTCTCAGTTCGTTGTTATCATAAAGACATACAATAAATTCAAGCCACACTTCTCAGAGTGGAGTGCGGAGCGCACGCTCTCAGTCTCTTGGCATCGAGTCTAAGCCTTCTCCTACTCCTCTACTTCATACTCCCTTCACGCGCGTCTGCGACCGGCGGCTGTCCAGGCCGACGGCGTAGCCCCTTGTATATATATATTTGGCTTCGTTTGATAATCCTCTTGTGCGTGTTGCATCGTGTATTGGTCCCGTGTCTGGGATGCCTTCGATAATTTTGATCGCCCGTGTTGTGTTTTTTTTTCGATGTACTCCGATTCGTTTCGACACTCTTGGTGTGCGTGTCGGAGCTCGTCTAGGCAAACGGTCGCCCTCGGACCATTCGCGGTCGGGCCAAGCGGAAGACGGAGCTGTTTCGGCAGGCGGAATGTTCGGGTGTTTGTCGAAATTATTGCCATCTAAAGGCACCAGTACGCGTTTAGTGTGTTCACGTTATGCCTATTTTGGGACTCCAGAGGCGGAATTTGGCGATACAAATGAGACGATTATAGCAATCATCGTGCCCACTTCGTGAATGGGGGATGCTGTTCTACGACATGGTGTCCGATTTACAATGGTTGAATGCAAGGAACCGCACTGCACGGGCGCAACATGTTCTTATCCTACCCGTACAGTAATGCTGGGTGCTTAACATGCTTGTGGATCGTCGATAATACCAACGTTGTTGTTGTATTGGTCGTCATATCGAGATCCCGAAGGGGCCATTGGTTGGGCTTGCACCGCAGTAAAGCACGCCCTGCTCGTAGTTCTACTCATAGCCCAACTATGTACAAACTCCACAATGCTTCGTTCCCAAGGTGTCGTGAATATTTTCTCCAGCCGTGTGGTTGCCTCTTCATGTTGCGGTATTGCCCGCAAGAGTCTTGTCGAAGCACACGCGCGACTGGTGTACCCCTCCCCCCATGTATGATAAGAGATGAGGGAAATAGACAAATGTGACATGGAGGAGTTTGGTACGTCAGGTAGCAGCGAGAAAACGGTCGCTATCCTAAGAGATAGACTTTGGCCACAGGCAGCGAAACAGGAAGGGGATAAAATTGGCGAAACAGAACTACCTGGTATGCAATATATGGAAACAACGTAGTGAGCGCCCAAATGTTGGAAGGTGTCTCTATTACAGTAGGAGTAGGAACGGTGCTCTGTCTCGAAAGGGATTCGTGGTCAATGGTCAAACGACTAAGGCAGGAAATGAATGAGTAAGCCCCCCCTCCCCCCCAGACCTATCCAAGCAAGCGTAGCATAGACCATGAACACAGTATTGTAGCGAAGGTGGCAATTTAGTTTTCTGGTACACCTCCTCTGTTGGACTGTTGGAGTTCGATCCTGTGGCTTCAAGTAATTGGTATTCCAGTTCTGGGAAACGGCGCCGTTCACAACTCGCGAGAGGGCTATCGGTCTGTGTCATAGCATGGTGAGACTTTTCTCCACCAAGATTATATGCTTTCCCTTCACCTTACACTTCGTACTGCAAAAAATATCCCACGTCAATTTCTAGGTAGTGTGTGCAAAAATATAAGTGGTGGCGGTTTTGAAGGGGTTGAAGCAGTTTACCCCTACCGACGGGAAGAGTCCTCTTCCAAAACACCTACCAGGTGCGTGGTGGGTGATCGTACTCTCCGACCGGAGGGTTAATAATGGAGGCAAAATCGGCATTTTCGACGTGGTGACTCTCTGCTACTGCCCCCTCTCCCCCCTCGCCCTTCCCCTCCCCCCTGTTCTCTCCGCTACTACTACCACCCCACCTCCCCCTCCCCCCGCCCCTGCTGCGCGTTATTCAAGGCGTTTGAGGTGTTCCCCAGCGACAATGACATGTGCTTCTGGAAGGCCATCGTCACGGGCCCACAGTCTACCCCCTACAAAGGGGGATGTTGGATGCTCAATGTGTACTTTCCGCCCAGCTACCCTTCTGTTGCTCCCGACATTCGCTTCAACACCCCTATCCGGCACTGCAACATCAACGCCCACGGGAGGGTGAGAGAGGGGATGAAGAAAATGTGTATCGACAGGAAAAATAAGACGATGGTGCGGGGATGTGCGCACCACTCCGCCTATGCAGCAGTGTAGGCCCACGAATAAGTAAAGCCCCATTTATACTGATCGTTAGGCTCACCTTGTGGAGGATGCTATTGATAATATATTGGGCTTGTTTGGGCTCACGAATAAGAAGCAGGCCGGTCAGAAGGTCAGGCTCACTCATTGGGGAGCATTCAAGAAATTTGGATTAAGAAACCGTGCTCAGCGGCAAGCGCTTACACTACTGTGTACATTACACTAATCCCACACGAACTATGGAAGCCTACCGTATGTACGTACCGCATTCCTGGTATATAGTACGCAAGTTAGCGCACCTCTCGGACGTTTTTTTCCCAAGGCTGTTTTTCTTGAAAACGGGGAGAGTGAAGAAAACGACGAGCTTTACGTCGATGGAAATATCTCGTGCCCTCCTTGTTATTGAGAGAATAAACTCGGAAACCCATCCCAGGGGCGGGTGTACGTGATAGCACTCGATATAATGCATGGCCGTAGTCGTATGACCATAGATCCTCGCATCCCTACAATGCCGGGACGGAGCACGTCGGGTTTTCATCGACCAGGGCGGGGGGGATGAACTTGCATCCTGTACGGCGTGGCTAAGATTGCTCAAGGTTGGTGTCTACAAGTTGGCGTTTAAAGCCTTTCTCAGAGTAGGCGTGTTTTGTTGGCGGGAACATACCCTGGTATTGTGGTACAGCCGTAAGAGCTGCAACCAGTGGATGCCGCTTCCTGACGGGTGATATTAGACTAGAAGCGTGGTGCGGGCCAAAAGGCACAGGCACATATGAGGAGCCAGACATGATACTTTGTAGAGCGCCCGAACCGAAGTTGACACGATACATATATGGAAATGTGGTGAGCTGAAGCTTTTGCTTTTCACCCAGTCCGAAAATAAAACACAAACAGCGACCTGCAGTATGTACGTATGCATCTCCCATTTTCTTGGCTCGCCCCACACCAGATTCGTACTAGAGGCAGCCCCACTCGCCAAGACGCAGTACACACGCAAAACATTACTACTCCCTGCTGAAAGTTTAGTACGTACTGTTTTAGATTTCAGATTGATACCATCACCCCCCTCCCCCTTGATGCACAGGTGTGCCACTCCCTCCTCGACCGGTCGTGGACCCCAAACACGTCTGTTTCGTCGGTCCTGGGCTGCGTGTACGGACTGCTGCTCTACCCAGACCACGACGACCCCCTAGATTCCACTCTGACGCTGCAGATGTATGATTCCGACGGGGAATACGAGGCGGCCATCATCGAGCATGTCAAGGCCCACGCTAGGCGAGATGGATGTTTTGCTCCGAACTGCTGTATATATTTTTTGGTTGTTGTCGTTTGTTTGCGATGAATGATTCTACTGCCCAGATCAACAACAAGGTACTCGGAATCTTGCAGAGTTCCCGTTCTCGTGCTCGGTTCTTTTCTCGGAAACATCTGGCTGCGTGGGTGTGAGTATGTCGTGTTTTTATTCAAGCTTTGCAACATCGTCTTTCGTTCGCGCTGTGTAGTTGCAGTGCGCTGTATGATTGCGCCACCGCGAGTATCGCGGTGCTTTCTCCACGTTTAGAGCTCAAGATGGCCAGTCCTCAGACTTCAGACCTGTGCGGGTTGTTTGTTGCGTCGACCTACTGTACCTAACATGTACCCGGTAGTCATCACAGTCCCGCGCGTATGCCTAGAAAACTACGATGTGGCTCACACGTCGCTACGGGCGAGCAGCGTAAAAGTTTGATGTAGAATACTATTATGTACCGGTATATGACTGCTGTGTACCGCGTTGAGCACGCCAGCATGAATTGATATGCCACAGCACAGGGCCAGTGGCTGCAATTTTGTGGGTGGCAAGGTTCTTTAGACGGCCGCCTCGAACAGTGGCACAGTACGTACCCAATGCCACCCGCCGATCGCTCTTTACTCCGCTCTCGCTGAGACTGTGAGTTGGCCGACTCTACGTCGCCGACTCTACTCTGACATACATATAAATACATGCACTATACTTGATATCATACTATATTTGTGCATCAAGGATTTCCGTCGGAAAGATCATAACTGAAATTTTTGCGGCATGCGCATAATCGGAAACTAAAAAACGCTCAAGAGAGGATGCCTATGTTGAAAACAGAAACACTTGCAGCAGCGGCAGCACTTGCAGGACGAGCAAACGTCGTGCAAGAAGCAGGCCTACCTGCAGCGGCCAGCAGCAGCATGCAGCAGCAAGCTGCAGAAGCAGTGAGCAGCACCAAGCACCAACAGGCAGAAGTGCGGTCTATCCTGCGCTCCTCGACACTCGCTTTGCAAGCAACCCCGCCACAACGAGAAGATCGCTCTCCATCTCCGTTGCCCTCTGTGCCCGAGAAGGGGTCGTAGCGGCGAAGGTCAGGGGCGTGGGGGCAAGGGTGCACGCGCTTCCGGCAGCAGCAGCAGCAGCAGCTCTTGCTTGAAGCGGCTCTCTTGCTTGCAGCAACGCTTGCTTGCAGCAGTTTTTCCTGGCAGCGCTTGTTTGCAGCAGCGCTTGCTTGCTGCAGAGCGTGGTTACCGCAGCGCTTGCAGTACCAGCACTGGTGCAGACGCAG